>JAQGBA010001980.1:0-10999 GCA_034698125.1 Prionchulus punctatus | reverse complement strand
GATTGCAGCCAAGTTGGGCTTAAAACGCTTACAACTTACCAACAGTCTGCAAGAAACGCGAAGGAAGGTAGGGAGGGTTGCGCACAGGGTCCAAATTAGGAAGGGGTCCGAATAAGGGCACTTTACCCTAAATATCTTTGTTCGGCGTAACAATTCGTAGGTAACTTCAACTTCTTCAAAGATAGATTTTAATTGTTAGAACTTTAAGAGTAAAATTCTTGCAACGTTTTCCAATAAGTTAAAATCGTCCAGATAAGTATCACCAATAGTAGAAATATTGCAAATAATTTTGAATATTTTCGTCCAGTTTTCATTTCGACAATTTCGAAACTGAAAATTCATTAACAATTTCAAATTCAAATTTCATTCATTCATTCAAAGTTCATATTGCGTAACCTAAAAATATGAAATCTAACTTATCATAAACATGGAACTTGTATTTCATTATGACAAAATAGCCTATGGGATCAATAAATGAGATTTAGAGCTATAAATGATATTTGACATTGGTAAATTTAGTTGTTAACTTTGTTGAATCGTTAATCGATAGACTTTGATTTGCCTGAAAGCTTGATGAGCATTACTTGGTCCCAATTTTAAGCAGATATCAACAAATTTTAAAAAAACTGAAATCGGACTCAATTTGCAGACTACATCTTTTTGTTAGATGAAGAGAAATTTGGTGATACACTGCTTCAGAAATCGAATGATGTCGTGCAAAAGCAAAATTTCTTTTCGTGTATAAAAACAAATTTTTAGAATTGTTACTGCGAGCAGCACAAGCTTACTGAATGCGATTTAAAATTCATTGATTACAGATGATGCCGACGTACAACAATCTGATGTTTGTAAATGATTTGCGTTGTACATTATGGTCATATTCGCAAACGTTGTTACCTCTTGACAGCACCACAGGGCACTAGCCAGGTTAGCGCTGGTGAAATTTAGCACATGCCTTACACAGCTGGAATACAAGGAAAGTTATCTTAACTTAATTTACAATACATATTCGATTAATGATTTTCGAACAAGGTAGATTCAGGTAACCAAACAATACCTGAATTCGATTGAAAATTTTAACATGAGGATTACTGAATTTTTTCAAGCCGCCATTGTGAAAGTACTACAGTTGACATTCAATTGAGTTGTATTTAATATAATAAAAATCATACTAAAAACTAGTAGAAGGTTCCTATTTATGATTCCATAACCTAGAAAACCAAATAAAATAAATGTCGACTTTATTGCAGTTCATTACCATTGCCATTCATTGTCATTCATTGCATTCATTTACTGCATTCATTGCAATTCGTTGCCTTCATTATATTTGAATGCTAAAGTTTATTTCTGGATGATATGAAAATTCTTGGGGGCATGGTACGAAAACAATGGTGACTGAACATTATTGACTTTTTTTGTTTTGTTATGGATATAGAAGTTTTTTAACAATAACAATTTTTATTGTGCAGTTGTACTCATTATAATAAAGTGTCTAGACATAAGATATATTGTAAAGTTTTTACAAAAAAGAACAAAAAAGGCAATAAAACAAAACAGAAGAATATTATATTTAAATACATGTAATTCTGAACACAGATTAAAACATTATAAAACTCGGGTACCTTTTATTTGGCATCAACTTATCTGGTGAAGTTCGTACGTAAGCGTATATTAGATGATTCAAGCCATCTGCAAATTTATATTTGACACAAATACAGCTGAAATGTATTCAAACTGTATTTAAGAAGACTACAGCAGTTCCACTGCTTTACTTGTGCTTTAATACACTTTTTAATGTAATTTGTTTGTATTCGTTTATGGTTTGCTTTTATTTGTCTGGCATCACATTCATCTATTGAGTTCGAATATGGGATGATCGGTGCATGCATAATAAAATTCTTGGTCATCACAGTCGCTAACAAACAGAGCTCTTCCTTGCATACTTTTCTTAAATCATTAGCAGAATGAACCGTGAAGTTTGTCATTAAATCGCTCATAACAGCGAATATTTTTAATTTAGCAAACTTTTCAATTGAACTATCTAAATAATTAAACTGTACAAACAATTTTGAGCTCTATTTGCTGTAAGTGATTATCGGTTGAGTTAGTAAAGATCTTTTGATTCCAATTAATTATCACCTAATAATGTTTTGTATATTTACAAAATCCTCTAAAATTTTTTCTTTAGTCCTCGAGCAAAATGTTTATATTCTTTTGTTATAAACAATTCAAAAATCGCGAAATAGCGGTAATTTCGAAGTTTGCAGAATCATAAGAACAAGTTTGACGTGAAAATCATTTGAATCTCTTGGAAGAGTTTTCTCACATAGCCAATGGAAATTTAGTTGATTTTAGTTGTTACATTGGACAAGCGTTGCATTGTATGAATTTTCTTTGTAAATTTTTAACCAAAAAAGACATAGATTAAATGCATACTTTCATGTGTACACCTGACATAATTTGATTAAGTAAAATTCAAATATCAATTACAATTACCATTCACTGAAAAACATGCGGCGAAATCAACTGTTTTGCTGGTAAATCATAAGCCCGAATAACCTGAAAGAACATATCTCAATAAATGTACCAACAAATAAATAAAATAAATAGCAAAAAACTCTAACAACAAAATAACAAAACTGAGCGGTTTCGAGAGATAACGATTAACAACAAATATAATACAAGTACGAAAACAAACATATAAAGCTGAATCTTATCTTCCGTAAGGATTAGCATAGGCTTGATTCGGCAGCGGCACTAGCTGAGGATATTGGTTGGGGTTCGATATCCAAGTCTGTGGAACGCTTTGAGGTGGCGGATATGCAGACGCCGGAAGAGAAGGTTGATTACGTTCATCGGCTTGACCGGGATTTTGTTGAGCAGGGATTTGTTGCGAAGGAGCAGCGGGCGTCGGTTTTTTTCCAAATAAATCTTCGATACCCGATGGAGGTAAAACGAAATGTGGCATATTGGGAATGGGAGGAATAGCAGGTGATGGAGTGAGTACATAGGGAAGGTTGGTTGAAGGCGCTACTGTTGGTGGAAGGACAGGGATAATGGACGGTTGGCTTGTCGTAATGAAGGTTGGATAAATAAGCTCTGGTAAAGTCGGTACAGGAATGGCCGTTGGCGAAAGTAAACCAAACAGTGATGGTGTAATTTGGTATGCTGGACCGGGTCTTGTCGATGGAACAGCAAACAAATTATATAAGCCATAATCGGTAACAGCCGGTATTCCTGCTGGAGTTACAACAGCAGGTAAAGGTGCTGTTTGTAGAACTATGGGTGCTACAGGTGTTACTGGCAGACTTGGAGGTATGGGATTGGGAGCTTGTGTTGCAGGTAAGTTTGCAACAGAAATAGCAGGTACAGTCGCAGGATTGCTAGCTGGTGTCTGTGGTAATGATTTTGAAGTGTCTGCTGGGATAGAAGGTTGTCCTGCAATTAAGGGTATAGCATTCGTCTGTGCTTGCGGCGGAACGTTTATTGACTGAGCAACAGATGCTGTGGTTAAAACGGATTTACTTGCTTGACTTTCAGGTTGTAGTACGCTAGGAACAGTTACGGCGACTTGCTGTTGCGAGGGTACAGAATTTGTACTTTGAAGAGGATTTACGGTTGCAATTGTTTGTGCAGCCGTTTCAATCTGAGATGTTCCCGCTGTTTGTTGCGGAACTGCTGTTCCGGGTTGAGGATAAACTGGACCAGGAGTTTGGGCACGTGTTGCCTCCGTTACAATTGGAGGGTTAACTTGACCAGCTGTCGGAACTACTGGTGCAACTGAGTCTGGTTGAGTGTTAACTGGGCCTGCAGTTTGCGCTTGACGGGCTGGTGGGGGTGCAGTTCCAGGTTGAGGGTTAATCGACCCAGATGTTATTGGAGCAGATGTTCCAGGCTGTTGATAGCCTGGTGCATTTGTCTGAATAGGTGTTCCAGGCGTCGATTGCGCAGTTTGAACTGTCGTTTTTATTAGTAAGTTTGTTTCTGGGCGGTTTGTTGCTATAGGAGCATTTGTTACAGGCTGAGGGGCATGAGTTTCTTGTTGAGGAGCATTAGTGACAGGTTGCGGGGCATTTGTTGCTGGTTGAGAAGCACTAGTGGCAGATTGAGAGGCACTTGTTCCTGGTTGAGGAGCATTAGTTCCAGGTTGAGGGGTACTGATTCCAGTTTGAGGAGCATTAGTTCCTGGCTGAGGAGCATTAGTTCCAGGTTGAGGGGCACTGGTTCCAGGTTGAGGAGCATTAGTTCCTGGTTGGGGAACATTAGGTGTCGGTAGAGGAGCATTTGTTCCTGATTGAGGAGCATTTGTTCCTGATTGAGGAGCATTTGTTCCTGATTGAGGAGCATTTGTTCCTGATTTAGGAGCATTTGTTCCTGATTGAGGAGCATTTGTTCCTGATTGAGGAGCATTTGTTCCTGATTGAGGAGCATTAACTCCAGGTTGAAGTGATGAAGTCCCTGGTTGAGGACCAACTGTAGCTTGTTGGGCAGAATTAGTCGCCGGTTTAGGAGCATTAGTTATTGGTTGTTGAGCATTTGTTCCTGGTTGGGGGTAACCTTGCCCACCTGTAGGAGCTGGGGTAGCTGGAGTACCTTGTTGAGTTTGACTTGACCCACTAGTTGAAGGTTGCAAAGCTATTTGCGTTTGATATCCTCCAGTCACTGATGCCTTTTCGTTGGTTGCTACTTTTGCAGCTGAGCCAGTGGTGGAAACTTCCAATGTACCAGGGGTTAATTTTGAAGGAGAGCTTGTCACTTTAGCATCACCAGGCTTAGTGGAAGCTATGGACGGTAAAGCACCAGATGTAGTCGCTGGGGTAGCAACTGTTATTGGCACTGGAAAAGTTTGCACGTATGTTACGAGCGGTGCTGGTGGAAGGGCCGTCGTCGGTGGCCGTTTTTTGGTGGTTGTGTGCGACTTTTTCCCCTTTTTCGTCGTTTTTGGGATTGGATAGCCCACTTAATATTAAAATACGGGCGTATATCTGTGATGCCTGTGATGCAAATTAATCTTTTTACCTGGAGGAACTGTCGTTTCGTCGTAGTATTCATACTCATCGGCACTAACTAGAATTAGAGGGACGTTAGTATTACATTAGTACCTTTGACCAGAACATGTTTACATACGCGTAGTGACTATGTTTTTGGTAGCACCAGTTGTAGCTGGAGGCGAATTACTTGCTGGGCCTTGCGAAGAACCTTAAAAAATAAGTGATGTTCTTGTTGAATTTCAAATTATATATTTGGAACAAGGATTAACTTGAACTTACTCGTCACTTTGATTTCTGCTGTCGTTGGATTCGGTTGTTCTGGTTTGCTGGTTTGAGTGACAGGACCATTACCAATAGTAATAAGATATAATAATTAGTCGATGACAAAACGGACAGAAATTCAATTTTTCTAACTTTGAACTTGGCCTGTCGGCACACCATGAGTTACAATTGGATGATTCGGAGTTGCGACTGGTTTATCAGTCGGCGATTTCGTTTTTTGTTCGTATGAGGGTAGCAAAGGCTCTTAATAGGATCTATAGTTTAACGAATGATGGATTCGAAGATTGTTCAAAGTTAACTACTTTCTGTCACTGGAGGAATAGCTGTCTTCGAAGGGTACGCGTCGATAGCAACTGTGGAAACGCCTTTCGGCCCAACAGTGATGGGCTGCGTGGCTAGATTTGGTTCGCTTGAAATTGCATTTGAAGTTATAAAAGGTTTTTTAGTATCTTTTTTGTTTGGCAAACGTGTTAGTTTATCTTCCGGTCGTTTTGTAATTCCTGGAATTAGACTTTGTATGCGGAAAAATCTTTAAGCAAATAGTAGACGCGGACAACGTTGTAATGGACACAGGACAAATAAATTATATTAAGACTAGGACGGGACATCACCTGGACGAGAACAAGACGAAAGAAACTTTGAAATAATGTTCATCTTTTATTACCTGTTGGTGATGGTGTTGGTGGTGGTGGTTGAGGATATCCAGGTCCAACTGTTGGTGGAGGGGCAGGCGTTTCTGGTGTTGGGTTTACAGGCCCCGTTGTTGGCGGAGGAGGGGCTGGAGTACCTGGCTGTGGGTATCCTGGTCCAGTTGTCGGAGGAGGAGCAGTAGCAGGGGGATTTACCGGACCCGTGGTAGGAGAATTTGTAGCTGGAGTACCAGGTTGAGGATAACCAGGTCCAGTGGTTGGCGGTGGAGGAGCAGGAGTACCGGGTTGCGGATTAACTGGTCCGGTTGGCTGAACAGGAGGAGGTGTTTCTGGTTCAGGTCCTGGAGTTGGTGACGGTGTTCCTGGTTGAGGATTAATTGGACCACTCGTAGGAGGAGGAGGAGGAGCTGGAGTCCCTGGCTGGGGATATACAGGCCCTGTTGTCGGTGGGGGAGGTGCTGGCGTGCCAGGTTGCGGATTAATTGGACCACTCGTAGGAGGAGGTGGAGGAGCTGGAGTCCCTGGCTGGGGATATACGGGTCCTGCTGTCGGTGGGGGAGGTGCTGGTGTGCCGGGCTGAGGATTAACTGGTCCCGTTGTGGGTGGAGAAGGGGCAGGTGTCTCTGGCAGTGGATAAACTGGCCCACTGGTTGGCACTGGCGTCCCCGGCTGTGGGTTGACTGGCGCAGTAACAGTTGCGGGTAGCACAACCGGTGTTGGTTCTTTATTGCCCTTCCCGCAAATGTCTTCGCAATCTGCTTTCGTTCGAATTGATGGGTTGGTCAAGGTATCGTCTTCTCCTTTGCAATGTCCGTATGGATAAGAGCAACATTTGCCATCTTTGAAGAACCAGCGCAAAACTAGTTGACTTGGAAATCCAGTTGAGCAAGTAGCCTTGTATGGAATTTTCGCGCATGAATATTGAGCGCTAACAACTCGAGCAGGAACGCCTCCGGGGCCTGACACACCTGGACCAGCGCCTCCTGCGTTGCCTGGACTTCCGCCACCAGGAGCAATTCCAGGTGCATTCCCACTTCCGGCATTTCCTCCAGGGGCTCCTGCGTTCTGCCCTCCACCAGATCCACCCGTTCCTCCAGTGCCTCCGCCTACACAAATATTGAAATAAAAGTTCTAAAGAAAGCTGTTGCAAATGTTAGGGTACAGTTCTTGTTACCTGCTCCTCCTTGACCCTTTATGCAAATATCTTGGCAATCAGCTTTAGTGCGAATTGAAGGATTAGTTAGTGTATCGTCTTCTCCCTTGCAATGGCCATACGGATACGAGCAACATTTTCCGTTCATTAAGAACCACCTTAAAACCAATTGGCTTGGAAAGCCAGTGGAACATGTTGCCTTGTAAGGAATCTTTGCACATGAGTATGTCGCACTTGCCACTCGCGGAGCTAAGCTCTGACCTTCAATAAGAATTACGCGATACAATATTATGCTTATAAATGATTAAACTGATTAAACTATACCCCCTCTTTTGCGAGAGTTCAGTTGTTTAATACTTACTCTGGATAAGCGTCAGGCTAGTCGAGGTTAGAGCTACTAGAAGCAGTAGTACCATGGTAATGATCCAAATCTAATTAAGATTTGGTCGAGGTCAATTAAATTTAAATATTTTACGGTTCAATGAATTCAATAACTAACTAATAAAAATATCGATAGATTGCGAAAACTGTAATACATCAGTAACGCTCAAAACACCTTTCAGCAAATATTTTCGGATGATCTTCGTTGTTGCCCAAGACCCAGTTTGTTATGTAATGTGGATCAGTGGGGCTGGTGGTGCGCGTTTTGCCCATACACTTTCAAGTTCCATTTTTTTACCACTGAACTGCAAATAATGAAGAACTTTTACGACCTTTTTGTCAATGATGACGGACGAAGAAGTTTTATTCGGCGATGCGTCGCATTGAACGAAACATATCTTCGCCATTATTATGGTCGACCTTAAAATTTCAACGTTTTCCACCTATTCAAACCTACTACCCTGCACTTCATAAACGGACTTGCGCCATGAAGACGTTTTCTATCCGATTTTTTTATATATCACTTTCTTCGCGTTTTATTGACACTATGTGAATGAATTGGTTCCAGGAAACCATCGTCTAGCGACCCATTACTATGAATTTGCATGATATTCTCGCGGTTCTAATCACAAATCTCATGGTTAATCTCCACTTATGTGTTTGCATTAATTAATTAGCTATGTCATCATTTTGTCTCAATCTGTCCGCAAGCTGAAGAAATACTTAAAAAATGCTTGGAACATAAATTTTCCAGGAGTGTCAATTTTGGTCTGAATGCTACTTTATACTGAATTTTTGGACGTTTGAAAACTTGTTTCGTTTAAGAAAAATGTCAGTAGACCAAGTAGAGTATTGAAAAGTAGAACGGTTCGACTGCTGCGCGAATAAAATTGTGTCGCTAGAACTGTGAAAATGTTGAAGGGTCGGTTACGACAGTTAATATTGGACAACATCTCTGTCTTATTTAATGATCTGTGACTGAAATTTTGATAGCAAGTCGGGTTTCTCTTCGCAACAAAACATAAATTTGCTTTGCGAGCAAATTTATTATGGCTCATCACGCAATACAAGCACATGTACATAGTAGCATCTCCAATATATTACTAAATAAGTTCATCTCAAACAAGGTAGCTGACAAACCATGAGCAGAAGGCAACCATTTCATGATCCTAGTACCTTGTTGTATTTACAGCTGGACCCACTGTAAATACAAATAGTTTTGTTGTGAGGACCTAGTTACGATTCAATCGCGTGACTAGTCTTATTTCACGAAGGCAATTGCGAAATAAAGTGACAGCATGAGAATCGAAAGTTCGGACTAGTTTACGCTCCAGATAAATTTTCAAATTGAAATTTCCTCAAATGGAGCCCAGTAGAGCTGGAAAAAGTTACATTTCAATTACAGTTTGTCAACCATATTATTTTATATTTCAAATCTTAATCAACAACGCAATAAAGCAAAAGTAAGTCGTACTTCTCATCGAATTTTTCTCGACATTGTTTTAAGTTTCGAATATATAGTTGTTTATTAAGGTACCACACGAAATAAGATCAAATAATAAATTAAGAGATTCAGTTTTATTATGGATCAGCAATTTCCATAAGGTGACGAAAATTCGTGATTATTTTTAGTTGGCACGCAAAAAATTAGATCTTGAAAGTGATGACAAATCGTCCTATGACGGGTCAGCCCTACTAAACCAAATTACCTTTTATAAATCGAGAGGGAGACCGACTGAAATTATCATTGTGCGAAAGTGTACGAGCGTATTTAGGTGTTTAATTAGAAAATCCTTCTGTAAATGGT
This sequence comes from Prionchulus punctatus, assembly GCA_034698125.1. Lineage (NCBI taxonomy): Eukaryota > Metazoa > Nematoda > Enoplea > Mononchida > Mononchidae > Prionchulus > Prionchulus punctatus. The sequence continues at coordinate 1,735 of JAQGBA010001980.1, read as the reverse complement.
TTTCATTCGTGTTCTGTTTCCTTATTATTGAATACCATTTTCATGTTTATTCTAGGTCAATAGTAGCTTGAAACGTGATTATGAAGCTACTAGTATTATTAGCACTTACAGTAACATACTTGGTCAATACTAACGGTAAATTGGTTATTATTTAGATTTATCTATTGTGATTATTTAGTCTGTTGTCTTCAGGCCAAAGTTTACCGCCAAGAATAGCAACTGCCGCGTATTCATGCACTAAGATTCCATTTAAAGTAACATGCTCAACTGGATTTCCCAGTCAGCTAGTGTTGAGGTGGTCGCTGAAAGATGGTAAGTGTTGCTCGTACCCATATGGCCACTGCAAAGGAGAAGACGATACGTTGACCAACCCTGCCATTCGAACCAAGGCCGACTGTGAAGCAATATGCATTCAAGGCGATAAAAGTCAACCAGGAGCTGGTAAACAGCAAAAGAAACTATGTTGTAAAATTACAAAAATCTTAAACTTTTAAAAATTAGGTAGCGGAGCTGGTGCTGGAAGCGGTGGCGCTGGTGCCACTGGTGGCGCAGGAGGCGCTGGCGGTGGAGGTGCCCCAACTGGTGGCGCTGGTGCAACAGGAGGTGGTGGCGCTCCAACTGGTGGCGCTGGTGCAACAGGAGGTGGTGGCGCCCCAACTGGCACGGGAGGAGCAGGTTACGCAGGAGGACGGCAACAATAGACACACGCTCTGCATACAAACTTTATTTTGAAAACTTCTTATTAGTTTTTAAGCTTATCTTTTTCTGATTCGTAAATTAGTGATTATTTTTGGTATGTATAAAAATAAAACTTGTCTGCTTTTCAACGTTTTGTTACTAAAAGCTGCATGAGTAGTTGTGGTGTAAGCAAAAATCTGGTTCAAAGTCACTACCTGTGGATCCAAAAAAAATTGATTAAAACGCCACTACCGAATGATTTATTGTATCTAGTTCCTTGTTTTCTCACTGTTATCATGGTTTGGCATGGATAAAAGTTGCAGACCGTTTTCTATTTTTAACAGGCAATTTGCAAACAACTGTGTTCCTCACATCATACACATTATCCGAAGAACAACTTGGCTCAGCTTTCAAGTGTATACAGAATATACAGAAGCGCGTTCTTTCCTTTGTTAACATGCAAAATAAATGTCCTCGTGATTTATTGACCTGTGCTGGTTTTGGTTTACTTAATATTTTAACAACTGTCAACGTTTGCTTCATTTGTATAATGCGCCAAACTGCTGTCCCTATATCAAACGTTTCGCCAGTTGTCTGCAAGCAAAATGCTCTTTGGTAACTTTGCAAATTTTCTTCCATCAATTAAACGACAGGCTTGCCACAAATCAGCTAGATAGAGACCACCGTCAATGTGACAAAAAATTCTATTAGATTAATTAAAGTTTATTTTTTGTTTTATAATGTTGCATAAAATGGCCATAGTTTGCTGACTACATGCCAGTCAACTGCATCAAGGAATATTTTAAATTTTTATATGTGGTCTATTTTCTGATGTGACAGTAGTACAGTGGATTTATTGAATATCTGGAAGAGGCATGATAATTATTTGTAGAAACCTTATCCAGCGAAACTATTGTGCAGTATTTACTCGCTCATAAGCCTGATGTGTCCTCCATCTTAGTGAGGCTTATAAGGAAGAGCTTACAAGGGAACGGCACACATCAGCCGAGTCGTTGCGAACTCAAACTCGGGGATTTTGTAGAGGGGGCGAAGGGTG
>JAQGBA010001979.1:0-11004 GCA_034698125.1 Prionchulus punctatus | reverse complement strand
TGAGATTTTGACGCCTTGGCCGCTTTCGCCTTGACTTTACTGGTCAAATATTTGTGTCGCTCTTTCAACTGATTCACCGTTCGTTCTTTATTGGCCGGATTGACGGCGGCGACGCATTTGGCGATTTCCTTCCACGCCGCGTTCTTTTGTTGATTAACCGAATTCGTTTTGGCACTTTGTAAAAGAATAGACGATCTCAATTTGAATTCCTTGGTCAAAACGTCGTCCTCGTCAGGAGTCATCTGATCATCGAACTGATTGTGATGAATTAAGATTTTTCGAATTTCCCACTGTTTCGTAAACTTCCTCTTCGTCGCTGGATCCATCCATCTTGAGACACTTTGAATCGAGTCAAAAGTTCGTTTTTTACGAAACTATCTTAGGATAGAATGGAATGGATTGCAGGTAGCTACCAAATGGTAGCTCTCCCCTCACCCTACCCACAGTTTGTAATACGGGTAGGTCTCCCTCTACCTCTACCCATTCCCTATTGGGAAGTCTACCATTTGGTAGCCCCCTACCCCTACCTCAAGGTAGACCCTACTCCTACCCGCTTTCTGTGATATGGGCTCAGATGGCAATTTTTCAAATCAAACATTGTTTGCGAAATCATACATGAAATGATAACTGAATTTTTATTTGTATTCAATATAATCGAGGGAAAATCGCAGAAAAAGGATGACGAGTAAATTTTGTACCTAAAAGCTTGTGCGACTTTGGCTTCCAATGTAACATGTAAACGATCGTTGGCGGTAAGCATTCGCTTCTGTAACCGTCAATGTAACGCCATACAGTATGCACGCTTAGCTTCTCGACTTTGTCCGGTTTCACAATGGTTTTCGACCTGTCGAAATGCTGGTAAATTGTTTCATCGATGCTGATTACGGTTTCAGCCTTGGTGTTTATTATATCGAACGTCGTGAAACGATTTTGAACGACAAATCCGCCGATTTCCGCTCTGTCGTGAGCCATAAAAACATCCATAAGAGTGGAATTTGGATTCGCAGGGACTATAAATTCGTCCAAATCAACTGATATAACGAAACTCGACTGTCGCCGCAATCGCAATAAACAGTCGTTCATTGCAACTACTTGCTCGTGGCTGTACGATTTACTAGCATTTGAATCAAACTCTCCAGGCCATTGAACAATTTGCACATAGTGCGAATAGTGTTTTGACAGCATTTTATCCACATGCTCGGACCACGATCTTCTGTAAATGAGGAAATTACTGACGCCTTGAGCGATATAATGTTCCATGAAAAGCTTCAGCAATGATAAATTTTCCCAATGAAATACAGGCGAAACGCACACAGAAAGAATCATTGGGTATGACGAATTGCTAACAGTTTGCTGATTTACTTTTACGTTCAACTTCGGCAAAGTTGTAAAAAAATCGCAGGACCGATTGTAATTTTGCTCCACAGTTATGCTAGTGTAGTTGAATTTCGATATGTCCTTGCTGTCTATCGGGCACAATATGAAAACAGGCTCGTATACCACATGTTTGCATGATTTATCAACCACGCACCTGGCTTCATCCATTCCGACGAATTCAGCTCTTTTTACAGCGCAACTGTAAGTCAAATCGTCCTCGGATAACGAAACGATACAAAAGTAAGGTCTCGTTTCATGGAGATATTTTAATCCTAAGATCCTAACTACTGTTCTATTATGGAATAAATGATTATCGTCATAGTAAGCCGAAATCACAGCCAATTTCCTGTCCTTCGTTGCTAGCCATTGTTGTGATTTACCGGCGGTTGTTGTAGTCAAGTTCGATTTACAACTTTCGCATTTCAAACGAGCATTACTTATTTTCAGATAGACGACCGATGAAGAAATAATGATGATCATAAAAACAATTTTGAGATATCTATTGAACACATTAGATCTCATGGTTTTAAGAAAGATGGAAAGAAAAATTTTCGCACACAAAGAAACAAACAATAATTTTGTTTTTAAACTGTTGTTACGGGCTACTTTTGAAATTTCCAGCTCTTAGATCGAATTTTCTTCAGTTGTCGGTTTCGCTACTCAAAATAAAAACCATAAACTTAAATTGCTGCATGACTGCACAAGTTCCTTTGTAACTTTATTGTCAAAACAAATGTGGAAAATTTCGGATAAAGGGTGTCAAGTAAATTCTACTCAAAATAGCTAATGAGTTATTTTTTTGCATGTTTGCTTGAATTTCCAGTTTGCTTTTTTTATAGCAAGTGAGATGTTGGAATATGTTTTACTTTAAAAATACATGGTAATAGAAAATTAATCAATGTCCACATTTCGAAAAATGTAGTACATAAAATATTGATTTAATGTTTGTTTCTTGTTTCGTTCAAATAAAATCAACCATAACCTAAAAATAAAACGTAACCAGAAAACGAAACGCAACCTGAAAATCAAGATGAAATCGTGATTTATGCAGCCAATTAAAATCACATTTTGTCTGACTGTATTCTTCGGAGTCCATGCAATTTGTTGAATTATTTTTCCTCGTTGCTGAATTTAATAAATTTCTTAATCGCTGAGTTTTAGTCCATCGACTATTTTTCGAACTATTGCGTCGCCAACGATGTCTTTTTCGAATTTTATAACCAACTTTTGGTGATTGGGTTTTACACGGAAAATTAGATTTTGAGTTGCTGGCGAGTGAATAATCTAGAATAAAAAAAAAACGAATAACAGATACCGTAAATCATGGAATGACTAACTAGAGGGCTGAAAACTTATTTCTGTTAACAAATCCATATCAAATAATGTTGCAGAATCGTGCATGCTTGATTGACTAAACGACTAAAAACAGAAGATGCAACGTTGTTAGGTAAGTCTGCAAGCAAATCAGGTTGAAAAACAAATTTTCTTACATTTTCTGTTTCAGAACTCGTCGACCACGACGATGAAATCGAATTACTGAAATCATCTTCAGACAGCGAAGAAGAAATAGAAACTTTTTTATGCTCGCACGATTGACTTAGGCTTCGACTCTCTTAACTTATCGATAGATTTAAATCGATCAACGAAATCAGCGATGTGTGATCGATCGTAGTTGTCCAACTGTCAGAGTTGTTTGTAATCGAATATCTCGTTATATCATCTTGAGTCACAGAATAAACTGTGAAAAACAAATAAAATGGCCGCATCTTACGAAAAGCTGGCAATATCAAAGGATTTACCTGCATTACAATCGGCTGAATTCGATAACGATGCGAATCTGCTATCAATCGACATTTCGTAGAATTCCATTGTATCTTCGTCGTTATTAATTACTTTCTTAATATTTTTATTGTTTTTACCAATTTTTACCTCAGTCATAATTAGACCGAGCTGTAAACAGCTTTTCGAAAACAAATGTTCGGTTACTTTAAAATTCATTGAAATTTCACTGGCTATTTTTCTTGCAATTCAACAACTACACATTTTACTTTTGTAGCTGAGACAATATTCATAAATTTCACACATTTCACTGCAAAAACAAAAATCCAATCAAAAAATAGCATGTAGCATTCAAAAAAAGGAGTCTTAGCTAAGTTTGCTAAAACTGGCTTGCACGGACAGCGGGAATATAAAAAAATTTGAACAGAATCACACAAATTTATACATGATCGAAAAAAATTCAACAATATAATGCCATATTTGGGCTCAAAACAAAATAACAACTAAGAATACTATAGTCCACATTTGCAAACTCAAAAAGTTTACTGTAAGAATGATTTGCATGTAGGGCTGAAAACTCAATTTTGGAACACTTACATTTTAAAAAATGATCCATCACGTGTTTTCGACACCTTCAGTTCGTTTAAGAACCTTTTGTAAAGTGTAAGTGGTGCAAAAGTGAGCTTTCTCCTGTACATTCAAATCATTCTTACGGTAAACCTTTTGAGTTTGCAACTGTGAATGGACTGTAACACATATCATTACAATAAAACACAAAAGAATAATTTTGCAGCCAAAAAAACATGACAAATGCCAAACGATATACTTTTATTGCAGATTTAGCGTTTTATGCGCGGATACTTCTTTTTCGCGAATAAAGGTACGTTTTTGATGTCTTGGGAAATAGCATCTACAAAAAATCAACTTCAATCAAAGCGAAGACCAAAAATTATATCTTGCGTAAGGTACGTCAAACAATATCTGATACAACTATCTACAATCGCTGATAAGTCAATTGACGATAATCGCTGGCAAATCACTTGTTTGCAGACGCTGATTTATCGCTGTCTATCGCTTAATAGTTTTCCAATTCATTACCCCAATTTTCACCCTCATAGTTAAATATGTTGAAATGCCATTTCGGTTTCGGTTTTGCCTGCAGCGACTGCTGAACAGGAACGGGCGAACAAAAGGAAAAGTCGTCACACAAGTCTTTGTAAGCGACCAGCGTTTGACCGAAAGCCATTTCAAGCTGTTCGAACGATCTAACGCTGCAACTTCGAAGCCGATCGCGCAAGTCTTTATCTGTCAAACCGTTGACGCATTTACAAACAATGAAACTTTCTCGATCTACGATTTGATCAGTATTGTAACCGTTGGCCTTGTAGAACAGCGATTCGTAATTTTGCACGTAAGTCGAGACTTTTTTGCTTGTTTGCTTGCTAGCTTGCCATTTAATGTCAGCTGGCACGTTTTTTCCTCTTCTCGTCGCACGACGGGCAGAAAAACCGATCTAATCGTCTCCCAGTAAAATTGTCTGTTGCAAGGAATTCGTCGCGGCTCTTTCGCAGCCCGGTCGACGAGTTACACTTGCAAGCACGTCCATCTTCCGTGATCGGCCAGCGCGATTTATCCGAGAATTGCTCGATTCGGATTATGAAATTGGCGACTTTGTCGCCCGTCGCTGCCACGGTGTCGGTCAGATATTCTTGCAAACAATAAACGAATTTCGCGGAAATCGGTTCGTCTGAGTGTCGAATTTTTGGGCGCTGGTTGCAAAGGAATATCGCGCACCAGTATCGCCATTTCTTGCAACTAAAAACAAATCTCAATCTGCACAGTGCCGCGAAATATATTACGAAAAAAGCGATAAATTTGAAAAAAATCCAAAGAGCAAAAAGTCTCGATTTCGTTTTAAAAAAAAAACACGAGTAACGCGCTCGAAAAACAAACTTGGCAGAACGTTTTTTTGTCCTGCGGACGATGTTTCGCGATTTTCTGTAACAAATTTTCGTGGAAACCCGCTAAAGTCGCGCAGCGGTACGCTCAATGTTACTTATCGCTAAATCTGAATCTGACATATGAAGTTGATATCTGAATACATATTATTTCATTAGCATTGCAACAGTTGTCACAACTTGAATTCTTGCTCTCTCTTTCAAAACACTGATAATAATTTTCCCGCATTCATTACCGAAATGAAAATTGCAACGACTGTAATTCAAAATCGTTTAACAGGAGAAGGTTCCAAGTGCACCCTTGGTAACGCAAGATTTTAAAAAACTACTCCCCGGCTGGGAATCGAACCCAGTTCGCCCGCGTGACAGGCGGGAATACTAACCATTATACTACCGAGGACACATGCTTTAAACTTTGACCTAATTTTATTCAGCTTGCAGTAGTCAGTACATGTATCAACAAGCACGATAATGGTGAATTGTTCAATTAACCGAGGGAATATTGAACAAAAAGTCACCTGCTTAAACTGATACCTAACACTTTATGCGATTTCGGCTTCCAACGTAGCATATAAACTAAGGTTGGTGACAAACAGATTGGTGATGAACAATCCATTCAGTAACCTTTCTTCTTACTTATCGCTAAATATAAAAATTTTTGTCTCATGAAATTTGTCCAGACATTGTACAGACTTTTTGCGCTTCAGGTAAATCCAATCGGCGACATGTATCTTGTTTGTGACATGCTATTGTTTGTTTTCTGACCCAAATTTGCATAGAAACTAAACAGCAATTTGCTGTAGAGTTTCACGGCGCTAAATTCAAATTTCTTGCACAAAAGAAGCAGATTTCAGCTGCATTTGGTGTTTTCTTGCGTTATTTGGCGTAAGATGACATTTTGTTTCACAGTTCGAACGCTTTTTCTCAATATGGCTCAGTTATTATTGTTTTTCACTTGAGTTGCACCTCTTTCGATTCTACAAAGATGCGTCCAACTGTACCTTCCTTCTTTTGTATGACAAATTCACGTCTATTTTTGCACGCCACATGCTTCAGTTTTAACATTGCCCTTTGAACTAGTCCTTCTACGACACTTTTTTTAAATTTTGTTCGCAACGACCGAATCTAACTGTAGCCTAATATAACGTTTACTTTTGTAATTTCTCGAAACAAGTTTTTTGTATTTGGAAATTTTTGTTCTGTACTAATAAACGTCGTATACATTATGCTCGGTAACACGGGCGTAAGACGACGTCCGACGAACTCGTCCTTAGGTCTTTTTGCAGAGAGAGTCGAAAGTGAACTAAATTTGTTTGTTCATAAAAATTTCGAGCGTCGGACGGTTTGGCAATTATTGAGCGGGAGAGTTTCATCATTTTGACTCTTCTGTAAGGTTACGTTTTTTTTGTAAGGCTCATGGACAATATTAGCCAACCGTATCCAACGTTGTACAACGGTGAATACGTTAAGTTGGACCATTGGGTTCAGGTATGATTCGCAACGCCATAGTGCCCTGAAAAAGCACATTTTATCGCTTGCTATGCTGTATATCGAGCGCTGAGAACTAACAAACAAATTCGAAAGCGATTTTGACAATTAAGTCCTAGCTAAGGCTGTAGTTGATATAAATCGTCAATTTGACACGATTTTTGTTTTTCAGAACGCTGATCGATTATGCTACAATACAAACGAATTGAACGTTAAATCAGTTGCATTGCAGCGAGAAAATTATCCTCAAACTTCGATACCGTTCGAAAGATACAAATCAGGTACGGTTTTCTTCCACGCTCAGTTTACTGTCGTTTCTTGATCGGCATTTTGATTCGCACGACCGACTCCCTTAATCACGTGACCAATTGTATCGACAGTTCATTTGTATTACTGTTCCGATTCATGCATGGTTAATGTCATCTCGCCCTCTTACGATGAACTTCGCCTGTGAAGTCCATTTGTTTCGCATCATGGATACCGTAACCGAAAATTGGCTTTTTTTTATTATGTTTACCGTTTTTCCCTAGGAAACAAGTTTGCGCGGCGATTTTTCCCAACTTCCGTCGAGCGTAAAGGTTTTCTTCGCTCATCGTGGATGATGCACACGGAGAAACTTTTTTTTCAATTTCTCTCTCGAACCACACCATGATGTTCCGTCCTGATTTTCATTCGCTCGCGCTCGATAGCCGTCGATCCATGCGATGCATCCTGGCGTGCCATCTGCTTTCGCATCACGCATTATATATCTTTTCAACATTTTTTCATTCTGGCGCAATAACAATTAAATAGTCTTCGTCGTCGTCGAATGTTTTTTACGACCGAAAAAACGTTTGCCGCCCTTCAATTCGTGTCGTAAAATGAACTCGCGTGATTTCATTGACTTTCTTCAGTTGCGTGGAAAGTGGAGTTCACGTTCAACGCCTCTCCAGTAGAAGCATGCTTCCGCAGTTGTCCACCAACTGTATTTCCCATTATGACCAGTTAGAATGCCTAACTGCGCAAGAATTATTGCGTTTTTCGTTTCATTCGAGCAACTTTTCGAAACAAAACGTGTCATTTATTATAAATGGTCGTATACGGCGAAATTCTTATTATTTATCGCTTTTCTGAACCAGTAGAGGCGCGTGGAATTACAAAACGAAAAAATGCTGAAGGCGCTCATGAGACACTTGGGATTATCGCACATGAATACATAATGCGCACGTGAAACTCGATTATCTATTACGCGCTAGATACTGTTTTAATAATGTATCACTCGAGTTGAAAAACTTGTCATTTTTCAAAATGATGGTCAGTCAAACTTAAAACAAAAAAAGTGCATCGACCAATGCAAAATCAAGACAGGAAACGAAGTCAATGGTTTCATTAACTGTACAAACATTTTGAATGTTGCATTTGTTGAATTGAACTGTAGATTACTGTAATCGCAGCATGATTTCAGAAGTTCAACGCGCGCGATGCATGCAATCATGATTTCATGTGACGAAGTGTAATTTATCAGCGAACCTATGAAAAATAGTTGCAAAATAAATTCGCTGACTTGTTCTGTTCATTCGAACGCGCGAGAAAAAAAAATAGAGCGACTAACAAAAGTAACACAAACACAAACTTCCGCATCGAAATAATTTCAACTTTGACTTGTAAACGATAAAAATTGAGAGTTAACGGGACGAAAAACAAATTTTTAATCCTGGTTGCATGATTTCCTATACATATTGCAATTATTCCGCTGATAGGCTTCGGGCTTAATGTAAAACATTAAAACTACAGCTGTAAACTAAAAAACGATACTCGCTGGACATGTGCAAGTCTAGCCAAGTGAACTGTAACTATAATTATTCTTGCTTGCAGATAAATTATGCACCAATCGCTTGGGTGGTCAGTACTCCAGTGGTCGTCCGTTGCCAATGCCCGTTCGTGAGAAAATCGTCGAACTTGCTAAACACGGTTTGAAGCCGTGCCAGATATCGAAACAGCTGCAAGTTTCGCATGGATGCGTTTCGAAACTTTTAACCAGGTATGAGGCTGTATTGATGAACATCTGTTTGTTTCTACAAAAACGCCTCGGGCGTACTGTAACTACAGTTGGATAATGTATGGCTTACTATGACTAACAGGTGGCGAAAAACTGGATCAGTTCAACCCGAACGTATCGGCGGATCGACACCGAAAAAAGTTTTACCGTACGTAGCCACGGCCATCAAAGTCTACAAACGTTGGCGCCCTCACTTGCAAACGTGGCAAATTCGTCAGCGGTTGATCACCGACGGAATTTGCACGCCGCAAAACGTTCCGAGCATTTCGTCGATCAACAAGTACGGGGATTCTAAAAAAACGTCTACTAGTGATTGCAAGTGTCTTATAAGTTCTTACAAGTCCTGACAAGTCAATACAAATGTCTGTCAAATCGCTACTAATGTCGTCCAATTCATAGTCCTAATAGCTTAAACTGCAAGTCCTTACAAGTACTTACAAGCTCCTTACAAGTGTGTTACAAATGTATTACAAGTAATTGCAAGTTCTATCAAATTCTACAAGCGCCTTACAAGTACCCACAAATGTATTACAAAAGCATTTATTTTGTTTTTTTTCGCTGTCTACTATTGCCAACCATTTCTTGTAGGACCCTGAGGACTCAATTGGCCGCCAAACTCGAAAACCCCACTAAGAAAGAAACCGAAAACACTTGCGCCGAGCTGAAAAAGTATCTCGTCAACAATGGACATTACCTGGAAAAAATTTCGCCTCCGGCTTACCAGGCGCCAACCAACAACGATTACAGTAATTATCGTAACGTCTTGGAACAGACCAACGTGCCAGTATCGTACGCGCCAAATTTTCATGCTTACGGAATGCAACAACATGCGCATCAACACCAGCAACAGCATCATCAGTACAATACCAACGTCTACAGCCATCAGCAATCGCCGACGTCCAGCATGAATAATTATTCCAATGTAGCTCCTTCAGTTGTGAACCAATCGTACGCTTCATACAGGGACATCTCGCCGCCGACTTATTACAAATATTCTTACGTGGACGACATGCAATCCGTGTCGTCTGGATCTGATAACGGAGTGTATATCACTCAAATCTAACGAATTTTGCGTCGCTTCGCTTGGCTTACGAGGAAAAAATAGAAAACATAAAAAGATATGCAGCCATCCGACCTTGGTCCGGCAACTTAGTTTGCTATGGAAGTCTTTGTTGTTTCACAGTACGTCGTATGGTCAAGAGTGACCGCAGGTTGAACCCACCAAGTTAATGCTTTGTTGCGTCGGAGAGGAGAAAATTTGCTTGTTTGGCAACTGTTCACCACATTTAATTTGTTTTTTCTTATCAATTTAGTTCCCGGTTTCGGCTTTTGCAAACAAATTTACTAATCCTTGATTTAACAAGATTTAGCAATTTTTGTGCTGTATTTATTTCCCTGTTGATCCATTAGTGATTTCACACTAGCAATTCGAAACTTTCGAAACGTGCAATAATATTGTATTAAGGTTTGTAAATATATTTGTTGTCAAATTATTTTTATCGTACGCACTGTGACCAATGATCCATTTTTTTTAAATTGATGAGCAAGTTCTTAACATCGCAGACAATAGTCAGCTTACTGCAATTTGAAATAAATTTGCTCTATGATATAATTCTGGTTCACTTGTACTATAATATTGCACGAAAGCTTACTTTTTATTTTTTTGTTATGTTTTTTCCGTATGTTTCAGGTATATATATGTTTCTCCTTTTTTGTTACAGTTTCTTCGTGCAATTTGAAAACATTTTACTATTTTTGTGAAATGCAATATTTTATCGTTTCGATTTTTGTGATTTATGTTTCGAATGATTTGACTAGTGAAAATTGCAATATTTTGTTTCTTTCAACTTTGTGAATTTGTTTTTATTATTTTTATATTTTGTTGGCATTATATCTAAATTTTTTTGGGTATTGGGCAATATTTTAGTAATATTTTAAAATAAAAACTGCAATAGTAGATCAAAAAGTGAAATCATTGAGATCCTCTAACAGCTTGCAAACAAAAAACCTGCTCGAAATTTGAACGTGTTGATTTCAGAGAATGATCTGAATCTGCTGATACTTGTATCCGATTTTTCCGGAAAGTGCTCGCAAACACGATTTCTGAGTCTGGATGCTATTTTTATGCATGTTACAATTCAAGATTGCTGAAACTAACTTGCAGCGATTGTCACATTCAAAGCTGTAAGTCAGTGTTGAAGCTACATTTGTACATTTGGATTTGTAACTACAACTTGTTTCAAAATTTGTTACTTGTAATGATGGAAGCAATTTTACGATCGAGCTATATAAAGGGTGTTTTTTTAAGAGCTTGAGGATTTGAATTTGAAATAAAACACATACAAATGTACCAGATGACCAAAC
>JAQGBA010001978.1:0-11005 GCA_034698125.1 Prionchulus punctatus | reverse complement strand
AGTGTAAAGTGGCTAAAAAAATTTGCATGACCCCCAGGAAGCTAGGTTTTAAATTTTATTCAATTCTGACCATTAATGAGTTACACCCCCTCAAAGTTCGGATCTGACTTTTGAAAGACCCTGTATTCAAGCAAAAACTCCCAATTTCGAATGAAATGAAAGATGATCTTTTAAGCATGTGCAGGCCTGGAAATTCAGGCTTTTCCATTATTCCGCAAGACTTTCATCCCTTTTACAATGATTTACCAAGCAAAAAGGTGTGAAAGATCAGACACCACAGGTTGCTGTTGGTGAAGATGATGAATTGGAATATTAGTTAATTATCAATGACTGTATTCTTTTTCTCTTTAACTAAAAAATGTAATTGAAATTTATGTTTTAAGAATTAAATGTCAAACTATAGCAACATCATTTTGGTAAAAGGCCATACATGCCATGATCAGCATGGAATATTTTAAATAATTACATGGTTTTTTTTTGTATTTTAATAAGTTGCCAAAACATACACAATATCACTTCAATAACTTTTAAATCATGATGTGCAGGTTCCACAAGCTTTATATGTAGTTTCTGAAAAATTTATGTTTGCAGTTACAACCTTATACCACTATACCATCGTTATAATAAACTCGTTGTAAGATTATTATTTAAAATATAAAACTGTGTATCAGAGGTTAGGATTTTGACTCTTAAAGAAAAATTACTTAAAAATATAAAAGTACTTTAATATTTGAAATATTAGTCTAAACTTAAATCTGTTTACTATATTCTCTCAATTAAGGACTCTGTGGGCTTATTTTTTCAAACCATCCTTAGCCTGTGGGCTTATTCGAGATGTGGGCTTATTTGAGACTGTGCACTTTATTATTTTAACTATTAATTTCAGTCAGTCATTTCAAAAAAGTTTTTTTACTAAACATTGCATGCATTACCACACTTATCTGGCAACTGTAACTGTAACTCAAACTCATAATTCAATTTCATCATCAGATTTCAGTCCTCTTCAAAAACAAGATTGCCAAAATCTTCGTTTAAACAATCGATTTCTTGTTCACCTTTACCCAAATCATTCCTTTGCATTTTTTCTCAAAGCATCTGACATCCAGGTTCCCACTTCCTTCCCAATTTGAAACATGAAATAAAAATGGTTCTCACTTCCATTGATGTTGTTAGTATGTCCACAGGATTGAAATGATGTTTTGATAATTTGAGTGCTTATCAATTCCCATGTTTCTTTTACCCAAGAACAAAGCGATTCTAAAGAGGGTGCTTTCAAATTTCCACCACGCATACATTCTTGGTTTCTGCTCACTATCCAATTATCATACTGTTCACAGATACTTGTCTTAAATGGCTTGTTCCAAGATATATTTGGTACAGCCACCAGGAGCAACAGCCATATCAGTTTTCATTTTCTTACACTCAGCTTTAGTACCATTGAAAATATGTGCACAGAAACAATCCCAGACAAGAAAGCAAAGGCTAAACAAACAATGATAAACCAATTACTTTTCTCAAAAATTGAATGATTTTTATCCATCCAAAATTTTCTAGAGTGACAAATTTCAAGACTTGTGTGAAGTACTTCAAGCTCCTTAATTGGGCAAACTCGATCCAGTAAAATGAATGGCTGCAAATTTACTTTACTTATTACTTTTGGCACAAAGCATTACAGTTACTCTGGTTTTATTGTGGCCACTTGTACTGATGGCTACTTCATGGACTCCAGCATGAATGACAATGGTGCTGCTCACACTGTCCAGCCAAATGGCCATTTCATCACAAGCATAAATCGAATTTAAAGTGTATTTATGTTGAGAGTGCATTTTACAAATAAACAGAATGAAATTAATCAGTTTCAGAATATAATCTAATGGAGATTTTTAGCAAACAGTGATCTTCCTGTGTAAGCTTAAATGCTTTCTAGGCATGAACTGCCACAACCACCCATTGCTAGCCACAAACAATGGATCTTTGTTCGTCATTTTGATTATTTTGAGGGCATTCGACTTGATTTATTTTTGAGATACACATTGTTTTGCATTTTGTTCTTTTTCAAATCCATGAGTACAAAATTTCTTCCATTTCTGAGGGCCCAAGTTTGCGACCACCACCTTCTAATTTATTTCTTTTCACATCTCCATTTTTCACAGATGCTTTTAATTTTGATTCTTTTTTTACACCAATCAATAATACAATGTCAATCAACCTTGAATTTACAATGTGATATTTGTTGCCAATTTCACATATGAAATTATTTCCAATTTTTGTTGCACAGTGTAACTTAAGTCTTTTTCTAACTGTCCCCTGAATTCTTCTTGAAGTTGTAATTCGGAAACATTAGACAATTCACCTTCTGCCATTTTAATACAATACTCATATTGATAAAATCAGATTAACTTTAGTAAAAGATGAAAAGATGTGTATACCTAAACCACCTAAATTAATGTTTCTGTGCAGTAAGTAGTTTTTATTACCATGGCCATGCGCATCATTGTTGAACAAACACTAACCCATGTGGACTTATTCGAGACTGTGGGCTTATTTTTTCAAACACCCTTTTCCCTGTGGTCTTATACAAGACTACAGCCGTATTTGAGAGAGTATGGTAAGTAAAGAATTGTTAATGAATACGCTTCAATAAAAAGTAAAAAGTAAAAAGTGTTACTGCTATTAAACTCTAAATTTTATGTTTAACTTACTTAAATATTTTAAGATTCATTGGATTCAAAACATCAATCTGCAAAATTGATTAATCATAATCTCTTATTCACATCCAAGTAAGATGAAATAACTATGCTTTGTTTCATCTTAATTACTCTCTGAATCACAGTTTACTTTGAAATAAGAATTTCACCCTTTAGAGTAGAATATAACCTATAGGCTAGGTATTAGAATAACTTAATGAGATTGTAACAAAGGTGTTTCTGTAACAAAAGTGGTTCAGTTTCATTCTTTATTTCTACAACTTTGACCTTTTTCTTTTTTACATTTTTGTTCTATATTTTCTCATTCTTTTTCTAGAAAGCTATTTCTAGCTAACAATCAGATGAAAAATGATACCACGGTCATATTGGCTCACTGGCCAATTGCATTGGCACTGCAATTCCTGGTGTTGCTGGAGAATGTACATTGGACCATAATGCTCCAACCAGTGTATGATCAAAGGATGAGGAGCTCAAAGAAGTTTCACAAGAAACTAAAACTACCAGCTTATTCATTGACAGTAATGAAAGAGAGGCAAACAGTTCCAACATCATACCCTTTGCCTATGGACAAAGCGCTAAAGTTCCATTCAATGACACAGAAGAATCAAATTTGAAAATTAGTGGATGCCCAAAACAGATGTTGGACAATGATGAGGATACAAAGAGAAACAAAGATTTCCAAAAACCTGGTAAAGATCCCATCATGAAAGCCAATTGTGGAGTGGCAAAAGTGCATGAAATAAATTTTCTGACCCAGTGACAAAAGTTTGGCTCCACTGGAGATACGGATACTGCAATTGTTGAACTCTGTGTCATTATGAAAATTAAAAATTTAAGCCACACTATGCAAAAGCCAGGTAATAGAGCCAATAAATGTTTAGAATATTCAACAACAGCCACTAGAGATGGACCAACAGGGAGTAAGGCCTTGCAGCAACCACTTCAAATACTAGTACAGGAGCCAGCTTCAAACCAGCTTGACCATGCTGACTGGCAACAGCAATCATTGCAAATTACAATTGTCAATGAGCAATTCTTCCAACCACCCAAATTCTGTGCTTCATGCAACAAATGAGGCCATGAGTCTCAACTGTGCCAAAGAAACCCGAGCCATCAAAACTCAGTGTGTGTGGTTATTGTGGCCGATATGGGCATCAAATGGTTTTATGTAAAGACTGGGAAATGCTATGGAGAGGGATCAACATTCAAAAACGACTACCACAAGAAATGAATGGAAAAGAAAAAATGGAGCAGCTACATGCCATCAGTAACAGCCATCATCTCCACAGATAGTGATTCGACCAAGGAGAAACGGAAAGAAGAAAGGTGTAAGGCAGGAGAGCATCAAGAGGGATATTGAAATTTTTGTTAGATATTGAGAGATTTAATATTTTTCAATTTTTTTTCTCTCATATTAACTTTTTGTACAAAATTGTGGGCAGTCTTCTTTAAAGGGTAGGAAAATGTAACAAAGGTGTTTCTGTAACAAAAGTGGTTCAGGTTCATTCTTTATTTCTACAACTTTTACCTTTTCTCTTTTACATTTTTGTTCTATATTTTCTCATTCTTTTTCTGGAAAGCTATTTCTATTCTTATTTCTATTTCTAAATCCGTTTCTAAATGTCTTTCTTCTATATTTATGTTTCCTTTTCTGACTTGACCTATGAATTCCAACTCTAAGCTTTATTATATATACTCAAGATTTGTTATGTTAAACAGGCTTCACTTGCGTTGTACTTGTTTTGGTAGCTCCCTTTACTCAATAAAGCTCTACTCTCATCTTGTTTTACTGTCAACACCTACCTAAAGTATATCAATTCACACCTGTCTCTTTACAAGATCAATCTTTATGTTAAAGTAATTTTCTTCCTATTACATACAAGGTACCAAACAAATTAGAGATTCAAATTTTGATTAAATGGTTTTATTTTTTTTATACTTCTATTACTTATTAGAAATCCTTGATGAATATTAATCTTAAGTTGAGAAATATTAGGTATTACCTCTTTTTATTTAGTTAGTTTTCATGGGTGGATAATGGAGCTATCATAGCAGTAATAACCAATCATTTAGGCAATCTAACTTTAATCGCATCTTTACCTTATTTTTTATTATGAGGTAATAGTATTACAGAATTAAATTGTTTACTAATAATCTTAATCTGATTTAGGGTAAAAATACTGCAGCAATAAGATTGGAGGCAATAAGACCACAAGAGCAAAAAGGGCTGTAGAAAGAAGACTGCAAAGCAAATATACCATTGGGTAAATGACCATGCAATAAGATTGTGTGTGTATGTGTATAGAGGCTGACAAGATAATGAGTTTGTAATTCTACTATGCAGCTTTGTAACATGGTGCAAGTATAATGAGTTGGCTCAACAAAACAAATGGACATTTTTAGCTTTATTTGAAACAACCTTGTTCACAACAGTACAAAGTCAAAATGAACCCCCTTTGTGAAGAGAAACTGAAAAATAGGAGGGATAAGTGGGTCAGAAAGGTTAAAGTATAAAAAGGAGTTGTCAGGAATAGTAAGGAATTCTAGGAAGTAGGAATAAATGGGAAAGGTTAGCTGACAAATAAATGGAAATAGGCATGAAGGCGAGAATTCTGAGACTGAAAATAAATGTGTAGGTTGGAGAAAAGGTGAAAAATCATAGAATAGAATTCAGGAGACAGAATTAATCATCTTATAGAAAGAAACCTAATTGATCATAGCATAGAAAGAAAACCCAACTGTAACAGCTTTTTGACCTTATTGTTTACACAAGGACTTTATACAATAGAATGTTTTCTCGACATTACATATAAACCAGATATACACTTATATGCAAAAAAACAGTATTTTTAGTTGTTTTTAAGAGATTACACTGGCCAACACAATGATGGTGCACAGTATGGCTTGCATGTTTCCTATACAAACTGAGGTCGCTGATTCCAAATCTGACCTTAATTTTTTATTTTCATGTACAGGGTGTTCATGAATGATCTGCTCCCTCCGAAAAAATACTTACCGATAAGCTAGATTTTTTTTTGAGTATACCATCTTGTAGAGAATTTAATTCTGCGTTCAGTGGTACAGTTCTTACTTCACTGTCTGCTAGCGGGTGCGAAAGGCATCGACAAAACAAAACCTCTTCCCAAAAAATAAGGATTTTTCAAAAATTATTATTCAAAAATGAGTTTCGATTCGGAAGAAGCACGCATCGTGGATCGCGTTCAAGCTTGCGCTTTTTTTCAAGCTAAAGAAGCAGGAGCATCATTTATTACCAAGAAATGGGTTGCAGATCGTTTGAAAAGATCGGAGCGGTGGGTGCAAGAGAACTGGAGGAAGAAACCAATGGACTGTTTTGCCGATTTTTCGAAATGTGGTCGTCCTGAAAGTTTATCGCAAGAAACGAAGGATATTATTAATTCGGGCATTGGATTACAAAAGAAGAGCTGCCGAGAATTAGCTAAAGAAATTTTAGCGAAACGAAATAAGAACAGGAGCTATCGAACCATCCACAATTTTCTGAGAAAGAAAGGGTTGCAGCCATTTCATGTCATCGCCAAGCCATTAAAAACCGATTTGAATAAAGAAGATCGCTTATTTTTAGCTGAACATGCAAAGGATTACGACGAAAAGGACTTCCTTCATTTCGCATTTAGTGACGAATTTTTTATTTATGCCATTCGCAAACCGAATCATCAAAACGATCGTGTGTGGGCCTTGGAACCCGGAGAAATTGACGATGAAGAACATTATCAAGAAGTGGTCAAAAATCCAACTTGCATTGGCTTATTTCTTTTGTTTACGGCTAAGCGATTATTATGGGTGATTAAGGATGAAGGCCAATCATGGGACGGCGATTATTTTCGGCAAGTCGTGTTACAAAGAAACGTTATTCCATTTTTGAACAACCTGGACAACGTTTTGATAGTCGGAGAAGCGACTTTCGTCCATGATAAAGCACCATGCATGAAAGCCACCACCACCCAAACTTATTTAAAAAATAAAAATTTATCATTTTGGGGGAATGATTTATGGGCTGGCAACAGCCCTGATTTAAATCCGACCGAAAATCTCGGAGAAATCGTAAAAGAAAGAGTCGAACGTCTCATGCATCAGGAAACTGGACAAGGACGTTATTCGCATGATACCTTGATGAAAAATTTGAACATTGTTTTGCACGATCTAGAATTTGATGAGAATTTGTTTCAAAATTTATTGTGTTCGATGCCTGAACGTTTGAGACAAGTCAGAGAAGCAGGCAGTGGTCAGACTGATTATTAATGTAGGAATGTTATTGAAAATTTTGTTTTTTGTCGAATTTTTAGTAGGTCTCGGAATAGTGATGATAATAAACGAACCATATGGAATTTTTTGACAAATAAAACATCACTGAACGCAGAATTAAATTCTCTACAAGATGGTATACTCAAAAAAAACCTAGCTTGTCGCTAAGTATTTTTTCAGGGGGAGCAGATCATTATTGAACACCCTGTACCAATTTTTTTTAATTATTAATTTTTATATTTTGGGCCTGTTTTCCATAAATTCTGCTCACTCCCCTACAGTTTTCATTTTTTACCTTAACTATAAGCTGCATACATGTTTCCAATACAATTCGAGGTTGCTGATTCCGAATCTGGCCTTAGTTTTTTGTTTTCATGTACTGATTTTTTAAATTATCGACTTTTATATTTGGACCCGTTTTTCATAAAATCCACTAGTAAGTCAAATCGCAATCAGTGAAGTAGTATGCTGGTTCCCATCGCTTTAGAGCAGCCAGATGGTGATTACTACTCTCCATGCCTTTAGTAACTAGTTTGTATAGGAAACATGCAAGCCATACTGTGCACCATAATTGTGTTGGCCAGTGTAATCTCTTAAAAACAACTAAAAATACTGTTTTTTGTCGTGGTTACTTTTTTTTGCACATAAGTGTATATATATAACTAGCTTAAAAATTAAAATTATGAGCTAAACCACACAAATAATCAAGAATATTTCTGTTAACATAATTGTTGACAATTCTTTTTATTCTTTTGGCACAATCGCAGTAATGCCAATGGTCTAATGGAGGGGCTTGCCCAGTGATGTACTGCTCAATTTTTGAAATGAAACACACAGTCTAAACTAATGCCCACTTCTGCTGCTAATTTTTTCAATGTTTTTGTTGTTCATGATGGTCAATGGTGCCCCAGACGAAGGTTCAGTATTCGAATGACTCCTGGCCAGTTTGGAATTTCACAATCCATCTTTTAACCACACTATATGATAGAGCATCATGTCCTTAAACATTTTTTCCCCAATGGAATCAATGATAATTTTGGGAGTGGTAGATCGTCCATTAACAGAGAGAGAGAGAGCTGTTTTGTTTTGAATTCCATTGGGACTGGCAGGGTTTTTGAAAACAGTGAATCCAGTGCTGTTGTTTTCAGCAATTCTTATTTCATTGTTATCCTTTTGTATCTGCTCCATTGCTTCTTCTCGCAACACTTCTTCATCGACCTTGAGTCCCTCTTCCATTACTATGTCTTTGGTAGCTTTTCCTCAACTATTTTTGTTTAACTTCTTACTACTTCATTTGCTTCTTGCTGTTTTTCAGATTGCTTATCACCATCATTTTGCCTGTTTCATTTTTGACATACCTTTGTGCAGGGCCAATGAATCTTTCTAATATTACATTCTTGGTTTTCAGGACAATGTTGGCTTTGTATAATCATGACCAAGTGGCTTTGACCTCCATGTTTTCCACTGTTTCCTTCATTAAACAATCATTGACTTCCTGCAACAGTCAATTTCATTTTTCAATCTGATGTTCTCAGCAATAAGTGCTGGTTTTATGATGGGTCATTGGGTGAATTTGCCTTTACCATCATCTCTTTTCTTCTTCTTCTGTATTTTCCAAGTAGTCATTGGCTGATCAAAATTCTCCTGCACTTCTGAAACTATATCTTCGAATTTGTCAGCTTCCATCTTGATCATGGCACACAAAACAAGAGAAAATTAAATAATTTATCTGCAATAACAGGACAGAATTTCAAACTGACTGAGTGTGATAGTGGCTCGGTAAACATAATCTTTTAGGTTTCAGGTCATGTGAGGGATCATCCTGACCTCTAGGTAGTTGCATTTTTCTTCTGTTTTACTTTTTTTTCTTTTTGTTTGCATTATTAAATTTTTAACTTTGTGGTGGAAAAAATTTTTCTTCTTTCATATACGACATGGGTGGTCAATAAGCCAACTTTCAAGAAGTTCATGAACTGACATTAAAATGTTTCTTACTGTGTACCTGCAAACATTGACTTCTCTAACTATTGTATTTGTGGAATAACATAATAACCAGCAACAAAAAATTTCCATGACTTTCTGCATTGGAATGTTAAATTTGGAAAACAACGAATTTTGACAAATAGAAAACCATTACAATATTTTCGATTTTTGCAATGCCACATAGGTTCCATGTTAAAACCTTTCTTTTCTATATGACAGCTGTTATCACATGCAATGCATATAAATTGTACTATAAATTTGAAGAAATAAGAAAATTAATGGGTGATCACTAAAATCTTGGACAAATTTCAAAAGACCATAACTTTCATTCTAGAAAAGATTTTTTTATTTTGTAAAAAACATCTGGTAAAGCATTAACTATAGTTAGTTTCAATGCCAAGGGGCTGTTCACAGTAGGAACAGCAGACATAAAGAAGTAGACCTGATCCATAAAGAAGTGAAACCTGATCCACAGGTTCAATACATTTTATATTGAACAATTTGTTTTTTTGTGAGTTTGATTCGAACCGAGGCTGATCCAGATTTATTTATTTTATCCGACAAATATTGGTTCGTGCAAAAGTTTTATGTAAAACCAATTATGTATAAATTGAATAAAGATTGCTTTTACCGAAAAATACAGGGTGTTTCAGAAGTGACTTGACCTGTTTGAGATGTTATAACTTTTTAATTAGTAATCAGAAATCAATAAAATTTGAAATATAGCTTCCTGGTGATCGGCTAATTGATTTTGGTCACTTTACACTTTTTATATAAAATGTACACTTTACACTGTCAAAATTAAGTGTAAAGTGTAAAGTGGCTAAAATCAATTGGCAAATGACCAGAAAGCTATATTTCAAATTTTATTGATTTCTGATTACTAATTAAAAAGTTATATCATCTCAAACAGGTCAAGTCACTTCTGAAACACCCTGTACATGTTTTATGGTGTGATTCTTCATTTCGTTCGCTGATACGATAGACAAATGTTAATTTCGTTTCATCATTGTCATTTCAGTGTTTTAATTGAAGTAGTGATGGGTGATTTTTGTAATTATTCAATTATTTGTGATAATATGTGTTTTCTAATTCAGACAGTTGAAACAAAACACTAAATTAACCTGATTTGTAGCCTTTCAAGAGCCGGCGGCTGCCTGAAATGGGCATAAATGTATAACGAATAATATTTGTTTGCTTCTGTTCATTTTTAATGTTATACAGTTGATTTATTTTTAAGCTGATCGATACTCATCGTGTTTCAAATCAACGCACAATTTCGATGAATTCTGCTTGGAAAATAAAACAGGACCAATACCAAACTCTCGTCATTTTCTCCGTCCTTGCAAAGTATAGTTGCATTAACACCATAGTTGAATACATGCCACAGTTAGTTTGTTTGAAAATGTTTCTCAAGTGCATTGGTTAATCAACTTTTTTTGCTTATTTCTCTTTTCTCTCTTTCAAGATCGAATTATTTGTGAGCAATCCAAATGCACTTAAGAACTGCTGTCCACACCATGAAAAGTTTGCCAACAAGTGCCAATTCGATTGCATGGTTCTCCAGTATTTGTTATGCAAATTTCTTCAAGACGATTTGTGATTGTGGGCGTTTTCAAACAAAGTTGTTGACTTTATAATTTGTTTTTGTGTTGTGGATTGCTTTAATCACTCGACTATAATTGCCCGAGTTTCTCTACTAACTATAGTTGATCATTAGCCTCTCATAGTTGACTGACAAGGGAATGTTTTGGGGTGCTCCGCAGCAAATGAACCAAGTCATAGCTTAATCGAGAGCTACTAGCCTCTGATACTCGTGGTAATACACGTTTTTCCCCATAGGACCTAATTAGTCCAAAAAAGATGTTTTAGTTTTTAATTCTTGCGATATTAAGCAAATGTTTTGTAAAAATGTAAAAGCCCTAGTGGTGCAGCGGATAAAGCGCGTGACTAACATTTTTGAGGCCCCGGGTTCGATTCCTTATGCCGGCTAAAGTTTTCCTTTATTTTTTGGCATAATTAGCTTTCATAAT
>JAQGBA010001977.1:0-11012 GCA_034698125.1 Prionchulus punctatus | reverse complement strand
TTAAGAAAAGTATTTTATTGCAATATTGTAAAATTGGCTGTTGATTTGATAAAGTCAAGATCCATGGCTTCATTACAACTGGTCATTTTACATATTATCCAAAAAATTTGGTTATTTTATAAAATATCCAGGAACGGCTGGATATTATATAAAATGGCTGGATATTTTACGAAATACCCGGTGGAGTGGATATTTTATATATTACCTGGATATTATATATAACATCCAATTTCTCATATTATCCGTAACATATATAAGGCAATAAAATATTGTATAGTTTCCTGGCCATACAGGTGGTGCAACAAATGGCAGAAAAATAGCAACCGATTGACCCGTGAGGCTGCACAGTTTACACTACACTTAAACCATTGTTACACTTAAACCATTGCATAAGTTCTTGCAAAACGTTTTGGGATAGATGGACGACTAGCTAGCACATGTTTCTATATAGCTTGCGCGCCTTCCTTACAGATGATTGGAGATAAAAAAAAATTTCTTCATCATGAAAAAGAACACTTTTCCCCTTTTTATTCAAATCGCCTCTTCAATTTAATTAACAAAGTCAACACATAGCTTTTTTTTCTTTTCATTTTCTTCTTTAAACTACTTGAAATTGGCTTCATTATTTTCATTCATAGATTTATTTAGCATTCCGAAAGTAATTTTCTGCAACGTTTTGTGATCTCCAATAACATCGATTATTTTAACAACACAAAACGTAAAAAAATTCGTTGATAGCTGTAAAGTTTTAATTTTATTAACTTGCCATTTCTGAATACATCGACAAAGTATTTTAATGTAACTGAAATGTTTCCGAATTGGTGCAGTTTCTGAGTTTGAAGAATAAAAGGCTGTTTCCTGACAGACCATGGTTCATCATACGAAATTTTAGCAGGCTTTCGTTTTTTGTATTAAATTCGTTAGCTGTGCAGGTAACAAAACATAAATCCTCATGTTTGTTAAATTGTGTAAAAATTTCTTTAGGAGGCATTTTGAACGTCTAAGATAAATTTTCTTATGTTTTGTAAATTTCGAAACAATTTCATCACACAACATCATTCAATGACTAAATCACACAACATCACAGTTCTATTTTCTTTTTTTGTTTCTTTAACGTTCAAACAAAACTTGTCGGCATTGGTTAATTGGTATCCAATAAATTGGGTTTCCTGTTTGCCAAACTTCCATTTCGTAATAATTGTCCATTCCCATTCTCCAAATCATCCGCAATCTTTTCAGTACCGTACACCATTTGAATGCGAAGCAAGCTACGTAAGGTTGTTGATTGATCGAATTTATATAACCATGAGCATTGAACGTTCGTAATATGTGCTGGTAAAAATATATTGCATCAATTTTCGTCACCAACAAGAATATCTTTTGTTTATACGTCATGATCGATCTTGCCCATTGTCAAATTTAATAATTTTCTTGATTGTATCGTTTAGTAAGTTTTGGCCGATTGAATACTGTATAGATGGCCGGACCATACAGGAGGCAAAACAAACGGCAAAAGCAACCGACCAACCCGCGCGGCTGCACGATTTACACTCTGCAGACTTTCGTTTTCTGTATTAAATTCGTTTTTAAATGTGCAGTGATCAAAAAATAACTACTCAATGAGTGGTTCAAGAATAGTTTTCTTATGTTTTGTAAATTTTGAAACAATTTTCCTATTTCAAAATGTGCTTCAGACAAAAAGAGCTCTGTGGATTCTCCATCAAATTTAAAGATAAATTTGTCCATAATTTTGCATTTCTCATCGACTGAATGTGATGAAAAGTTTAAGTAATATGCAGTGTAAAAATGTGTTGGCAAATTGTCGTAGTTATCAAAACATGGTTTGTAGACTTCAAAATCTTTCCTTAAAAGTACTCGTAATTTATAGTCCTAGGTTAAATAGCTTAGGAAACATGAAAATGATTCGTTATATATTCATCCAACACGTTCTGTAGCTCTGGTTTCATTTTTTATACTACGATTGAGCTGTCTTGATGATAAAAGTCGACAAACCAACAAGAGCAATGTTACAAGTTATTGGTTATCACTACACACTCGTTAGAGGGGTGCAGCGCCAAAACGGCACAGTTTCCATGTTTTCGGAGGTATCTCGGTTCATACAATCTAATAATAAAAAAATATTCACTTGCTGATCACTATCATTCACTATGTTTGATCATCACCAGGCATGCACAAATAACTTGTGCAAGAACACAAATAAAGATATTGTGGACATGACTGATTTGGAATAAGTTTATGTGTTTCCATGCTGGATTAAAATGCACTGCCAATGAACAATTTTAATTTTTATCTTGGACATTCACTATGCAAAATCCAAAAAGGAATTAAGGTTGTCGACATGCAATGTTTGTCTAAATGCATAAAATTGCCAAAACGATATTCCACAATGAAGGCATTTTATTTTATGTTTTAGAATCAATGTTCAGTTTCACCTTTCGTTGTGTCATCACATTTTTGTACTTCACATTCATGCAAATTATTTTTACATTTATCATTATATGAGGCGAAATTAGATTGCCTCATAAAGAAAAAGGGTTGTGTTTGATCGTTCCACTTTCACACTGAGTTCCGAATTTACTCTGGCTGAATTGGATGAAAATTCTCGTCAGTTATTTAGTCATCAATTCTTGTCAATTCACAACTGAAGTCAAAATTTTTCAACAAGGACTTCTGTACACAAGTTTTCTAATCGTGTACAGGTATTCCTTCATTCGGTAAGCAATAACTGCATTGTATTACTTGACGATCTGCCTTGTGACACTGGTATCAGAAATATTTGAGCCTGTATTACGTCTTAAAATATGTTTTTGCCTTTTGAAGAACCGAGGTGGAAGCTACGAACAGTACCGCAAGTTGAGGACAGAAATTTATACACACAAGCCAACACTTTCGAACTGTTGACGTCTGTAATAGCAAAATATGTTCAACAAGTTTCGATTCCGACGAATAGACCAATTGATTTTTTTTGGTTGATTACACAATGGTCATTGGAACATGTTCTCTATTGGTTTAGTATTTCAATGGCTGGTATGATGATATTGCGGTTCGTTTGCCCGCTGGCATTAATAATTGAGGAAGAATAGCAATATTCACAAGAAGGCAACTTAGCACTCATGACTTAACTGGGCATTGATCACTTGCATCATACCCTGTGTTGGTATGTATTGCATAGGTAATGATCATGTAATGTGCTGCCGCCCGCTCGGTCTACTGGGCATAGTAGCTAACAGCCAGGTCCCTGATATTTTAATACTTGTTTATTGGGGATATGTTAATGCACAGACTTTGTTTACACCTACCACACGAGGTACCACATGACTACTGTTATTCAATCACTTGTCATTTAGACAACATAAATAATATTTTATTTCTAATCGGAATAAGAAACTTAGGGATGTCACGATTTATTTCCCGTTATGATGATTTATTATAGAAGTCCTTATCTTTTGGAGACGTATTTCTAATTTTAACTGTATTGCAAGTCAAAGAACAGAAGTAAAAGGTTTATTGAAAGAGTGATTTCAATTCGCACATCTATACGTTAAGTTCTAGCAAGAAAAACGATTTATAAGGTGCACGAGCAATTTCGTTTTAAGGTCATCAGTAAACGTTTAAAGGTCGTAACACGGCTTCGGACTTCCAATCCTCGGACCGTGATCTTTTGCCGAACGTTGCAAAAATTGCCTGCGGCGGAGGTTGACCCGGTGCAAGCACACCTCAGTGCTGCATTATATGGTACATTTGTATACATTTGTATGCTATGCTCATTTGCGGTTGCGTACGCGGTACAAAAAGTTCAACTGTCACGGAATAGGGTTGGTCGTGTATCGTCGTCGGCGGTACACAGTTTACTGTCGTCGGCACTTGAAAAGCGTGCCCGTTTTTAGACGCGCCGCAGAGTTGAAATTCGGCGGATTGCGCGGTTTTTGTTGTGCAGCTCATTATCAATAACAATAAGAAGGATAACTGCTTATGTAGGCCCGGTGCTCGTTTATTTCCTGGCGATTCAGCAAACGTGATTTTCTTTCGCACGTTCATCGGCTTCGGTCGCTCGTCTTCGTTATTCGTTTTATCCACGGACATCCCGACTTCGAGAATGTCCCCGCCTCGTGGGCTGACAACGAATACGGTGCCGTCGTCGTTCGCCGCCGGTTCGAAAAACGGATCATCGTCGATATCCGTTTTTTCCGACGATATGTGATTGTGCGGCGCTGATGGCGGCAGATTTCGAGCTTGATTTCCTTCGCCCGTACACGCGTTCGCTTTGTGCCCTGGCCTATTGCACTTGAAGCATCTCGGCGGCTCCGGGCAGGTGCTGATCCCATGGCTTGTACTGCCGCACGTCCGGCACGCTTGGTCGCAAGCCATCGTTTGGTGATGCTTGCTTCTACAGTTGAAGCAAAAAACCTTTTTGCTCCAACTTCATTCAACTCCATTCTACTTTATTCAACTCCATCCAACTCCATTCTCGTGTAACAAACTCCGCGATGTGGCTTGTTACAATTACCGCATGTAACTCGATCGTTTCCGTGACTTTCGCTCTGCCAGTTATTTTCGCGGCTTTGTCCTCGCTGAGGGAAGAAATTTCGCGCGACCGATAAATTACTCAGCGCTGACACAACTGTATCTAACGTTCGTTTCAGTTCACTCATTTCTTTCTCTATTTTTGTCTCGAACAGGGCTGGTGCTTTTGTTATTGCGTTAATTGCATCGGCTCCCGTCGTGTACTAGACTGGTCGAAAATGCGAGTCGCTTTGCATTTCGGATTCTACGTACGTTGCTGCCTGGATCGCCTCGTCCAAGTTGGCGAACTCACGCTAACGGATCGCATCCCTTATCGCAGAGGTCAATCCGCGACAAAAGATCGGTTTGATGAACGTATTCCGTTGCTCGTTAGTGAATGCGGGGAACGCTAACCTCGCCATTCGTTTTAGCTCTGACACATATTCGGCGACAGTTTCGCAGTACTTTTGAATTCTACCCATTACGTTGCGTTGGTGAATGTCTGCGCCCCTATCGTTAGGGTACAGTAACCTGAACGCGTTGATATACTCGATATACGTCGCCAGAGGGTTCGCTCGCCTCCTAAGATCTTCGTACTGTGCTTTCGCGGCTCCTCCTAACAAATTATCGTACAGTAGGGCTTTCTTACACTTGTGGACAAAAGTATTTTTACAAACGCATATGCTCCGTATTCGGTGCGTAATTCCATTACCAGTAGGAGTTTTGTGAAAAAGTTTTTTTTTTCGATATCTACAGTCTTCAAGCTACACAGTGGTATGCTTTATTTGGCTTAATTTGAAATGGTTGCCGAGATATGCACCAATAGTTGTAATGCGCACGAAATTCACTAGGACAAAAGTATTTTTACAAAGCTTAGACACATGAAAGAAAGTAAAGTTATGAAAAACGAATGCCCGTAGACCAATACGATGGTGACATGCCCTTCTGCTTCAGTACTTTGTCGCACCGTTTGTGCATAGAAACCACCAGCTTCGCGCATATTGCCACTGGTATGTTGTACCAGATTCTCTTGATCGCTTCGTATAATGCTGTGGCGCTGGTGGTCTGTTCTTTGATGCGACTAGCGCTCAACGTGGTCCCAGAGGTGTTTGATCGGGTTTAAATTGGACTCTGGGCCGGCCATTGCAAAACAGTGACTTTTTCTCTTTTCAAATAATCTTTGACGGATTCGAATATTGCTCGAGAGTCGTAAAAATACCCATTTTTGAGTGATGCCGAGATTCAGAGTAATCTGAACCTCACGGGCAGTAGTAGAAGAACCATCTCTCATCATCTGAGCGCCTCTGGACTTGTATCTCGAGTGCCGTCGAAGAAACTGTTGGTTTCGAAAAAGAATAAGAAATCGCGCTTGGAGTTCACTCGTGAGCATATTGAGTGGAGCGAAGACCAGTGGTCGAAGGTGCTCTGGAGCGATGAGAGCAAGTTCAATCTGTTCGAAAATGATGGCTGAAAGCGTGTTCATCGCCCGGTCAGTCAATGGTTAACATCAGGTAACAGATGCTGACAGTCAAACCCGGTGGTGGAAACATACTTGTGTGGGACTGCTTCTCATGGTCCAGCAATGGCCCAATTTGACGAGTGACCAGCACAATGGATTGTTTCCTGTACAAAGACCTCCTGGCTACTCACATGGTGCTGTTTGCACGAGAAAAGATGCTGTGGCCATGGATCTTCCAACAGGATAATGATCCGAAGCACACATTGGTGTTCCTCAATTCTCATTTGAAAAGAGAAAAAGTCACTGTTTTGCAGTGGCTGGCCCAGAGTCCTGATTTAAACCTGATTGAACACCTCTGGGACCACATTGAGCGCCAGTTGTGCAAAGAACGGATCACCAGCGCCACGGCATTATACGAAGCGATCAAGTGAATCTGGTACAACATAGCAGTGGCAATATGCGCGAAGCTGGTGGTTTCTATGCACAAACGGTGCGACAAAGTACTGAAGCAGAAGGGCATGTCACCATCGTATTGGTCTACGGGCATTCGTTTTTCATAACTTTACTTTCTTTCATGTGTCTAAGCTTTGTAAAAATACTTTTGTCCTAGTGAATTTCGTGCGCATTACAACTATTGGTGCATATCTCGGCAGCCATTTCGAATTAAGCCAAATAAAGCATACCACTGTGTAGCTCGAAGACTGTAGATATCGAACAAAAAAAACTGTTTCACAAAACTCCCACCGGTAATGGAATTATGCATCGAATACGGAGCATACACATTTGTAAAAATACTTTTGTCCACAAGTGTATATTGGTCGTCGTCGTTCGGTACCCCTTGGAGTACCATGAAACTTTCTAATTTTTCTACCCAGTCATTGAAGTTTTCATTTATGCTTCCATTATAAATTTTTGGCGGTCGGAAAGCGTATCCGTTGTGTCCTCTAAGGAGCGTTCGTCGAAGATTATCTTGAACATTAATTTGCGCGTTTGCAGCTGGTGCTGGCGCAGCAAATGGTGCGTGATTGTTCAACATTTGTTGAATATTTTGTTCGAAACTCGTCTGTGCTGTTCGTACAGCATTTGTTACAGCATTCTGCATCTCTTACGTCTTGATTCATTTCAAAACGTTGGTCACTATTCCTCGTTTGTCGAGTTCTATTCGGGTTTTCTTTTGCCTCTTTAACTATCTGTTCAAAGTCAGTGCCTAAAGTCTGTCTATTATTCGAACTGTCTCTTTGTTCTCTTTCCAGGTTCGCTGATATTGAAACGAGTTCTATAGATCATGCAAAAAAATGGCCAGCGCTCGCCACGTGCGGAGGTCGACCCGGTGCAAGCACAATCCAGCGCTGCGTTATATGGTCGAGAGCTCCTTCGGCGGAGGTTGACAAGGTGCAAGCACAAACCTGCGTTGTAGTGTCAAAAGCTCCTTCCTCTAACGAATTTCGAGTGCAAGGTCACTTCCACGTGAAACCTCACTCGTACGGACTAACTTAGGCCTGTAATCTTTTTTGATTATAATTGTTATTTTGTATTTTGTAGTTATTTTGTAGTTATTGTTATAGTTATTTTTGTAGGCTGCTTAATCAAGCTATCGGCCCAGAGTCCTATTTCATCCGACAACAAGACGCTCAATACATTTTCGAATATGTCAGCACCAACAAACGTCAGTCGCGAACTGTTGTGGAATTATTTCACAGCTAACTTTGCTCAAATCAGTTCCTTGTATGAACAAATAGCAAAACAATTATCAAAAAATCTGTCCATTTTTTTTCCTTAGGTTTTCAGGAGGATTCTTTAGTTTCGCGACGATCATTCAAGGCGCAATGCATTCGTTTAATATGCAGGCGCAAATCGGACAAGTTTGTTATTTCTAATAAACACATTTCGTATTCCAAGAGGAAAATACGCCGTCAAGCTCGTTTAATATATTCGCAGGTGACAGAATTTTTGATTGACTATGGCAACCAACTTGGAACGGGCACAGCGACATTTATTCAACAATTGGAAGTGGTGCAAGCGAACGCGGCTTGGATGAACCAATACGCGTCGCAAGTCGTTCACTGGTTTCTAAGTAATGTTCAGAATTTAGTTTTAGAATCATGCTTGATGTCCTGCTGTAGTCCACGCTGTAGTTGTAAATGCTGCTGGAAAAAAATGTGATGAAACAATAATCCAATAAAACAACAAGCGAATGAAAGAAGAAATTGCACATTATGATGTCCAAATTTGCATAATACCACACTCACAATGCCTTCACAGATAAAATTTACCAGTCAAAGGTCATGTGATGGACTGGCATTCAATGTACAATGTTAAGTAGAACATAAATCATTAAATAAGCTTAATAGTAAGCATATGCGTGACTGCAACCTGTCCAGGACTGCAACCGCAAACGTAACCACGGCTGTTGCGATATGAAATTGTAATAACATAACCACAACTGCAGAATGTGAGGTGTGCTTAGTGGATGTCGCGCCAAATTAACACGTGCTACACTAGGCAGCTGTGTGTGCGCCAACTATGTATTTGGCAGTCAGAACATGCCAGACTGTTTATCAGTGACGAAAGTAACAGTTTTGCAGCCGAGTGGCTCCGCTGATCACAATGGTCATTTCAACCTTTACAAAGTGTACTACTACAACAAATGATAAGAAGCTCGAAGTCAACTGATTTCGTGTTTCAGCTTCATGGACTCCCATTATCACATCCTACACATCAAGTAGTGAAACATAACTGTTTTGCTTACCGATAAATCAAAATCAGGTGGTAACAAATTAATATGATAACTCCAATCACTAACATTAATCACGATTGGATAGAAATAAAAACATCTTTTTCAACTCGATTTCGATTTGTTCGTCGATTTCCTTGCCAGTACATCGGCAACTCTTCAGTCACTTGGATACTTAGTTTTTCGCCTGTGGATTGCGCTGACGAAACTACTTTCACCTCGTTATTTTTCTTTTTCAACTTCATCTTGAATGTTGCTGCTGTTTTAATCGTATTCTCCAACGACATTTCGAGCGAGTGGAGATCTAGTCGCTTTATGATGCTTGTAAGGAAACTGTTCGACGGTTCTGACAAATGATCACATCCCGGTTTTCGTCACTAAACGTTTTGCACCTGCTACACGCGTGACGCTTTACTTTATCCACGTGCGATTCAACTCCTTCGCCTACTTGTTCTTCATGTCTCCAACCGAACTCGTCTGGTCGCTTTCGATCCAATTCTGTTTTCACGTATTCCACTATTAATGCCTTTTTGAACTCGTCCCAATTCGTTTTGACTGCGTTATCAAACATTGCTATCCACGTCGTAGGCAAGTGTCCCATGAATGCTTGGGCATCCCTGAGCTTTTGAGCTTCTTTGAGCTCTAAATGTTCCGCTTGCTTTTTAAATTCCTCCAAGCATTTGTGAATTGGCTGTTTAGAATCGCTGGCCATTAATGTATTCACTTGCATGGCCGGGCTTCGTCGTTAGCCACCACTAATTCTTCGTCATTTTGTGCGAATTCCTCCAAATCGAAATCGAACTCCAACTTGATATCGCTGTCGACCTTTATCGCTGGGATGGTACCTTTTCTAGCTCGTCTAGCTTTGGCTTGTTTGTCGAGATATTGATGGCTTTTCTCCGAGATAGTTGTCGATCGCTCCTTACATAGGACACACTAGTAAGATTGCTGCTCTTCTTTCTTTTCGTCGATATCCGAATCTGAGCTTGTATCAGATTTTGCAGATGCTGATAAATTGAAGTATTTGCTTGATTTTTTCGCCAAATTATTGAACATTTGAAAATCGACTCTAAATTAAGTAAATGGCACGCAAATTAGAACAATTTTTTCTTTTCTTCTTCTTTGGATCCGATCGAAAACAGAAAATTCGTTTGTTCTCAAAACCTCCACTGTTATAAGTTGGAGGAAGCAATACATGAATGCACATTTCGAGCAATTATTTACTCAACAACGAGACAACTTTTCGGTGGAGTTATTTTATTGTCGTGCTAATAGAAAATGAAAAACAAAACAATGTTAAACCCAAAACTGGTCAAGAAAATACTGATTAATGTTACAAAACCACAAGAAAATGCAAATTAATAAAAGACAATTCAAACTGAATACGAAATCATTATATTCCAGTACGAATATTAATGTCACGTTGACATTAAAATGTCAACTTTAAATATATAGTTGCTTGAAAAGAATCCCTTTAAAATTCAAATAATAAAAATATCACTTTGATATTCGTAATTAAATTAAAATTTATTACACAAGGGGTGTCTCTGTTGAAACATAACAAGCACATTTTTGTAAATGTAATTTATTTATCTGTGTTCTTTTACGTTTTGTGTATGTCAAAAGCGAAAAACGAATTCACAATTAAATTCTGTAATATTTAAAAGGTTGATGTATCCACTAGGTTGTCCAGACCATATTTTCTCAATTAATCATACAAGCTGTGCATCGAAGTAAAATGTTTCATAAGTTGGTCATATTTTGCATTACATTTATCTTACTACCTTTTGTAAAATTGCAAAGTAATTATCAGAAATTTCTTCTTATCAGCGCAAGAACAACCGAAACTGTTAATTCTTTAATTTGTTCTTTGCTCATAGATTGCGGTTCACTAATTGCCGGAAGCCTTTATTACATCATGAATCAACAATACGGATGTGTAATGGACATCAATGGTGCCAGCACAGCAGTGGGCAACAATTTCATTACGTACTCAAAACATTTTCTGCCATGGGCGGTCGACAACCAAATGTTTTACATTGAGCGAATGTCGTCGGATCCGAATGTGATTCTGATCATATCCGCGTCCGATATGTTGGCGATGGATGTAGCGGGTGGAGTTGCAACTCAGCAGCAACCGACTTGCGCACCATCCCAATTATTCACTTTGGTGTCCGCGCCAAATAACAATTGCTACATCACACAGCTATGCGCCAACTACACTTGTGGACAAAAGTATTTTTACAAATGTGTATGCTCCGTATTCGATGCATAATTCCATTACCGGTGGGAGTT
>JAQGBA010001976.1:0-11025 GCA_034698125.1 Prionchulus punctatus | reverse complement strand
ATTTAGAATGTGTCTTATAATTATGAACAAGTTTCTGTGTATTGAATTGTGTTCTCATCATCAGATCAGATCTTCTGTGAAGATCAGAAAAACGAACACGGGCCAACCTGATGCTAAGGGCTCTTGTTTATCATGTCAACAAAGTGCAACTTCATATCTGCAATACAGCGGATCAGGGAGCTAATCGATTGCTGAAATCTTGAGGCGTCTTATAATTTTGAACACCCCTGTATATACAGTTCGTTTTTAACTGTAAAGGCGTTCCAGCAAAAACAACTGAAACTTCCCGCAAATACAACAACATCAACAACGCAACGACAACAGTATTAGCAGAAATATTGTGAAATTATTCCATAATATTGCTCCCATTAAAACAATGCGCATGAGAGGCGATTACGTGTGAAATTGGACTGATGAAAGAACAGCACGGTAACAATACGAGTAATGTGTAAAATAATAGACTATTATAATAGTTTTTTTGACTTACGAAATTTCTTCACATTTTTTCAATCATCTTCAGGAATATTTGATGCTGCCAAAAAGTTTCAGCCGAGAAAGACATTTTTTAGCAGTAAATTCGTGTAATAAAGTGGGGGTTGGGGGGGGGGTAATTTTATTTTGAGTGGGTTCTATCTGTGGTATTTTCGAGGGAGTGGCGAAATTCCCATTGCTGACATCTTATTGTTTCAGTTTTGTGACAAATTTGGTAAGGTTTGATTGATCCAACCATTGAACCAATTGAAGGCTGAAAACAAGCTTGAAATTACACACCAGTGAGGTAAATGTTTTTTCCGTCCATTTTTAATCATTTTCTTCCGCCTCACATATGTGGAGAAGCAAATAAAGTGCACAGCTAACTTCATATTTGTTACTTCATGATTCCTAATGAACTTGCATGGGATAATATTTAGTAAGCGTTTAGTGTAATCTTTTTACAATGACGATGTTATCATCATGAAGTTCAAATATTTATCAGGATAAAAGTGTTTAATCGACATTATTGATGTGCGAGTACATTATTATATACGGCGAATCACTCCTGTTGCATTGACGTTTGAACGCAGCTCATCGACAACAAAGCCAGACTTTTTTCTTTCGAACTTTGAATTTTTGCGCGAATTTCGCAAATTTTCAAGATTTTATTTGGAAGTCGATCATTTTTTTGCTTGCAATTGTAAATTATTTTGCTGGAATTATGTCGTCTTCGTCGTTTGACTTAATGAAAGTTTACGAAAATGGGCCAATTGGTGATGAGAGGACAAGCGATCAAGCGATTCTTCACGCTAACGGCAGTGAAATATATATTTCATCCATCGCATAGGCCACACTTTTACAGTATCGAAATATAACTTAGCTACTAATTGTCGAACGTAGTTGGCTTGTTATTCATTGATGATGGTTAAGTGGCTGTCATGCTTTGAGATGCACGACGACAAACATCTCTTGATCGTCATGTCGGATTACAACCAGCACTACCAAACAAGCACGTTGAAACTCTTCACGGTCTCGAATGACAGAAGAACGCGAAGCAAATTCATTAATCACAATTTCAACTGTAAGTTAGCTGGTGGTCTAACTTTTGATAGAACTTGCTTGCGGGTTTGGAATTATCTGAATAAAGCGACAAAGGGCGATCTCAGCAAATCTAATTGCACCAAGCATTTGAAAAATATTTAAGAGAAAAAGACTGACAATTACTATTTTTGATAGACATTCTGTTGCGGAAGTCCTCTTGTGACATTCTTTTGGGGCAAGTCCTCTTGTGTTTCTAGCAATCGTACGTAACTTATACAGTGGATTTTCTTTAACGCCCCGTTCACTTAACATGGTTCGTTTTGTCTAATCCCGACAAATTTGCTTACCATACTTTCTCCCATAACCCACACCCCTCTCGAAAATAACCTCTGGGTTGGACTGATTCGAAATAAAGTAACCCACTGGGGTTACATGTTTATGGTATGCTTGCAGTGTTGCTTGTAGAAGTACATGGTAAAAACATTAACATTGTAATATATTTATCTCCTGTTTTATTTGATTGTACTATTCAAATGTGCCACTTTTTTGTAAGTTAATCACTTACCCTCAGGCTTGAGGCGGAAAAATAAAAATAATAATAATAATATAAAAAAAGGAATACAAATGCTTCATGGAGAAGCAGCTATTGCTGCTTTCAAACGATTCTACATCAAGCGTTTGATGATTAGTCGAGAAATAGTCGAATTAATGCGTATTTAAGGATTCAAATTGTCACAAAATGCATTCTAGACAAGAAAAACCTCCAATTATCGTCCGTTTTTATGAAATGAAAGATGTGCAACGAATTTTTGAAAATGTTCGGAATCTGAAACAGCTTAAAAATAACGAGGGCAGGCAAAGCGAGGAAAAAGTTGATGCATGTAAAACTAAAAAAAGCAATATCCAAAGATCGCTGTTAATGGAAAAATCGATTTTGTGGATGATGAAAAATATATGTGGCCGAATATTCCAGATAGTTTGCAGAAATGTTATTAATGCTTAGGTCACGTTTTTTGTAAGGTTCAACCAATGTTGCTTGGGACCATCTCAGACTTAAAATCTAAATAGCCTACCTTGTAGAGAAAAATATACTAAGAAGCATAGTGGGCTTCGTTTTTTTCATTTGGTTTGATCTTTGAGAACCATTCCCAAAATCAAAATTTTCAAAACACATGGTTTCATAAAATCGTTCCTGCTCATTTACTATTAGAGATCCAAAGAAATTTTTTACATGGATCGAAAGAAGATACAATACTCTACAATCCATCCAGGGCATCTTCTACAGTTGCTTTTTGCCAATATTTGTTGATTGAATTTAGTCCTGAAACAAGAAAATGTATTGTTGGATGATGTGACAAAGAGCTGTCGATGGTGGACCGACAATTGGGCGCATGGACAAGCGATTAACTTTGATGTCTTACCATGGTCTGCAACAAGCAAATTCTCCACAAGGTCGGAATTCAAATTTAGCGAAAATTTCGCTATATCCCTTGTCGCGAAAACATTATCAGTCGTCGACATTAATATTATATTGTTACAATCGATTTCATTGAAGTTAATCCAGCATTTGACGAAGTTCGAATCTTGGAGAATGAACGCAAAGTGAAAATCGCTAATGATTTTCTCCGTTGACCAATCGTCGTATTTCACTGTTAGAGCATCGACCAGTAATTGATCGAGGTGACTATCAGCCTTATTATTGTAAGCGCAGGTTTTATTCATCTAAATACATAACACGCTTATTATCGAAATTGAGCAAAAACAGCGCATAGAATTTTGTTTGCGCACCAAATTTTGGCCTGTTTTTCGAGGAGCCAGGTTAAAAAACAAATACTATTGAAATACCCTAGCATCCTGCGTATCCTGATCTGTGATATTCTGCACTCATTTCTTTCTTAGTAGGCTTACTCATTCTCATACGTTCAGCATTTGCGACATATTTTTTAATTACAAAAAAACGCATTTGATGGTCAGGTATCTTGGTAAAGGGTCTTCAGAACTTTAACTTCCATTTTCAATCAAATTTTTTTGAGATAACGTAATGTTCTCACTTGAGCCAACACTTGTTTTCTGTATGCGGCTGTATGGTTCAGCGACGCTTTCGCAATTATCAGTCTACCGAAATCGCCGCCAAATACACTTCGCCTCACTAAATTTTTATTCCAAAGCTTCATGGCTGGAAATTTCAGTTGATCTTTCATCTCATAAGATTCTTTCGTTCTTATTTCGTAAGACGTATATTCGCGTACATTGATGCCGCTTTGCCAAAGCCACAAAATAACGCAGAGAATAAAAAATAAGAAAAGACTTCGACTATGAAGAAATTTTTTTCGACAGTAGCTTTTAAAGTTCAACATTTTGCTTGAAAAACAATTTTTTGAAAAACGCTGTGTTATCAGCAATCCACCTTCAAGACGTTCAAGAAAAATATTTTGTTATTGCCATCAAATTATGGTCAGTAAAAACTTTCGACAAATAAAAATTCCCTCGGGAACAATAGAGAGAAAATGTTTTCGATATCGAGCCCACGTACTTTTTTCAATGGTAAATAATTTTCATAAATAGAGACACATCAATAAATGAAAATAATATAAATTATTAATTTTATTTTCAAGCTTATCAGGATGGTAAATGCTAGCAAGTTCGAGAACTAGCTATCGATAAAATTCATATAAAAACAGTGTCTCTTAGAATATTCACATATTAATTTTTTTACGGAGAGTAAAAAGATATCCTTGACAAATGCTGACAAAATAATTACTTGAAGTACTACAACACATAAAAAAAATTGGTTTTTGTTGTAACACCAATGTTAGTCCGTTATGATTCATTCAGCATGCAAAATATTACTATTTGGTGAAGGAGGAAATTAAGACAATTTATTTTGTCACGTATGCGACAGACGAGTTCCTACGTTCTCGAATGGACGATTCACAAAAACTATACGCTGTTGCAAACAATATCTCACAAAATGTCAATAACCGAATAAATCAAATTGTTGTTCTAACCTGTTTTTTGCACAACCTACAAAACAATTCTGGACATGCAACATCGAAGAGCGAAAAAGTTTAGTACTGAATTTCGAAAGGGTTTCCTGGTTGGACAGTTTGTAATATTGGTGCTAATTTTTGTTGCTAAATTTATTTTAAAACCTAAGTAAAATAAAATATTTCACGTAAGTAAAAGGATTGAACGTTAAAAAAGAAATATGATACACTCGTGATTTTTAACCTGGACTGTAACATGAAACAATTGCATGAAAGATAAGGTTGAAATTTCCACAAATGTTATAGTCCTTCCTGAAACTCATGCATGTGTTTTAGAAACCATCAATATGGCAACAACTGGTCTTTACCACAACATGGCTCTCAATTTAGATGAATGCATTAGAGAATTAACAAAGGCTGGTCTACCGACATTTCCGGAACAACCGAGTGCGTACATAATTTAATAATTACAATTACCTGTTCACGTTTGACAATATTTTAGATGATGCAAAATGGTGTAACGCCACGTGGGACACTTTCCTGTGTTGGCCAGCGGTACCAGCTGACACCAGTTACAAATTACCGTGTCCACCATTGCGGGGTTTAAATCCTGAAGGTAAAAAATAAAAGTTAATCTGCGATCTAGTTAAAATTTATCTTACATGCAAAGTACCATATCGATGTTGTATTTCAATTCTGACAATTTGAAGTGAATGTGGAAAAATATTGCCATGCATCTGGACGTTGGGCTGGCAAAGATGATAGTGATTTTAGCCACGACCACGGTTACACAAATTATAAGCCCTGCATGGTTTTTGATTCTGATATTTTCGAGGTACGCATGGTGAAAGTCTATATGAAAATCAAAAAACTTTCAAATTTGGTTTTTGTTATTCTAGGATGCTTTACAGTCAGTCAAAGGTGTTCGAGTATTCGAAATGGTACTATCATCAATCTCCATTTTTTTCCTTTTAATTGTTATCACAATTTATTTAGTTTTCACGTAAATGCTTCCTTTCACTGTATAAGCGATTCAAACATGCAGAGAAAAATTTTAATGCATTTAGGTGTATTCGAATACGGTTTCGGAAACGAACTCAGAATCAGATTCACCTACAACTGATGATCAGCATTTTGATACTCGCACTGACACGTATAATTCTTTACATCGATTTGAACATCCATCAAGGGATTTACATTTCGGATTCTCTCTACTCAATCAATTCAACTGTAAGTATATTTCAAAATGATGAGTCAAGTACCATTTCGTCTGTGAGTTTAGTGCATTAACTACACGCGTCTAGCATCTACTCAAGGCTTCACATATGTCTAGCCTGCTGCAGCAAGCTAATTTTGTAGACGCTTGTTATTCAATGATTTCAATTGCTTTTTGGATGAATAGTTGTTTTGTTTTTTAAGAAAATCCTCTGTGAAGCATTCTACATTATTTTGGAATACGTAAAGACTGTCACCATCACATTCATGTTCATCGACGCATACTCCATTCATCGAAGCATATTTTTAACGGATCACGCTCTTAAAAACAACGTTGTTCTTGGATGGGGTATGTTTTATTGTCGCTTGTGAAAATTTGTTTTCATGTAACGATTTATTTTGATTTCAGGCATTCCAGCGATTAATGTCATGATTTGGTTCGTTGCCATGATGTTTATTCGCGGCGATTACAATAATTATTTATCCGTGGAAAAGTATGTCTGTGTTCAGTTCATAGCTGATTTGCCGTATAGTTCTACACTTGTTGAAGATGTTTGGGTGTTTACTACATGCAACCCGAATATTGGATCTTGGACGGTGTTCGGTTCTTGGGATTAGCTGTAAGTATTAACTTTCCTTCGAATCAATTTTTTTTATTGTTAAGCTATTTTAGGTGTCTCTATTTTTGCTGTTAAACAGTTTACGCGTCAGTTGTCAGAAAAACAGCACTGTCAAAGAATCGACAAAATGCAAGTAAGCAAGTAATTAGCAGAGACTTATCACACACAAATTACGCCACTGATTTTCCACCTTTCGCCTAGCATTCGATTGTCGTTGGTTTTATTTTCACTGCTGGTTATTCCGCGCATTCTGAACACAATAAATTTCACACCAACTAGAGAAAATTTAACTTACT
The DNA here is from genome assembly GCA_034698125.1 of Prionchulus punctatus. Lineage (NCBI taxonomy): Eukaryota > Metazoa > Nematoda > Enoplea > Mononchida > Mononchidae > Prionchulus > Prionchulus punctatus. The sequence continues at coordinate 4,392 of JAQGBA010001976.1, read as the reverse complement.
TCTCGGCGTTCTCTTATTTCTCATCTTTTTTCGTCATGTTTCAAGGCTTCATGGTTGCAGTCGTTTGTTGTTTCCGCCAGGTGAAATTGGAAGGGTTGAATTCATGCAATTATTTGTAACAGACTACAATTGTTCTTTCTGTAGATTTTCGACATAATCAAATCAAGACTACGAAATCGACAAGGCACTGAAATGGTTCAGTTGGAAACCAATAAACGTTTCGATCATGAAACAACTGGGTACCATTCGAAAAGCAACGCAGGCCAAATAGAAAACGATTCATTGTTAGCAAAACATCGGATTTAATAACTGTGAGAATAAATCATTATTCTTGTTAAAACTCTTTCACAACCTGCGTCTGAAATAAATATCAAATAATCATAAAAAAAGAATATACAATCCGTATTCAGATATTATTTTCTTGCATGTAGTGTTGATATAGTTCAGGAAAAAAGATATAATTATAGTTATAGTTATAGTTCTTAAAAAAATATAGATCTGCTTCTCTGAGAAGTACTACTTTTTTTTGAGAAGTACTTCATATAACGTTATATCTAGATATGCTTCATTTTTGGTTTTTATAATGCATCAAATGAACAGGTTATTATTCGGGACGAATAAAGAAGATTTTGAGCAGTTCAAAAGTTACAATCTTGGTAGAAATGAAAAGACAAAAATAACTTTGTGAATTTTCTTTGTTTGCGAGTTTGTTTTTTAACGGTTTTTGTATTAATTTTACTATGTGTCTAACCTGTTCTGCACCTTCAATGTTACAAAGCGAGTAAAATCTAATCTAAAATGAGCAGGTTTTAACAGTATAACACTAGATAATCATAAAATGCAGTTTACTTCGATTTTCTCAACATAAATCCACTACTGTAATAGCAACATTGATTATTTCTAGCAAAGTGCGTTTTGTAGACTAATTACGAAAGAAATTGAACATTAAATTTATAAAAATTTCTTTTTCCAAATTTTCATCAGTTAAATTGCGCCTTTTTTGCTGAGAATATAGCTCACTCGACTGAAGACCCTTTCAACAGGGCTGAAGTCGCTGGGATTGATAAGACGTCGACAACCACATCATACATTTTTGGCAATTTTTTGCCTTTACTTTTCCAAAAGATAAATGGATCACTTGAACACAAAAGATAAATGGATCACTTGCACGATGACAGCTGTTGAAAATTGGATCCATTGCTCGAGGCATCGTCAGACAATGAATGTTCAGCAGTCGCAGGAGCATCTGACGAGCACCTAAAAAATATTGTAGCTGTACTAAAATATTCATGACAGAAAACTGCTATTGTGTAGTAGAACATGCGCGGCAGCATTACAGAGTAGCCCATTGGGTACAGTGGACTACAGCAAAAAGGTGAAAAAAAAGTGATGACTTCCATAAACATACCATATGCTTCAGTTCTCCTTTTGCAGCAGTCAATAGTTCGTCATGGATCAATAATGAGTAATGAGGATGCAAGTAAGTCGCTAATGCATATACTGGATCGAAATCGATATTTGATGATGAGTACACTTTTGAAAAGCGCTGATCGATTTCGATTAACAAATCCCGAATTAGATGTTGCAATGATCTGAAAAGAATATCGGTAGGCGCTCCAAATGTTCATTCAAATGTCCACTCGAACTGAAAAGCAGACAATAAAATTATTAGAAATGTTTACTTACATTAATTAAAAATTAAATAACGCTTACTTCTTGCAAATTTTCTTTCAAACTGTCCAAAATCGGGTATACTTCCGAAAGCGTCACATACAATTCCCCTTCCAACCGCTCGATCACTACTGTGCATGGTGCCAATACATCTCGTAGACATTGTATTAGTTTCCAATCATATTGACATAAATCATGAGTAATATTCAAATCGTTGCACACGTGACAAACGTTCCTAAAAGGGATAATGTCATATTTAAAAACAGATTATACTCGTACATCAATAAAGCACTTTACTGCTAAATAAAATAACAAAATTACACTTTAATATTAATGAGCCGATCGAGTACGTAGTACCAGTAAATCCATCGCGTTTGAGCAGACTTTACAAATCCAAGGCCACCGCTTTTGCATTTCAAAGTTTCAATCGCCTTCAGAGAAATGGAAATAAGCGCGATTAGTGATGCCACTCGCTTTTTCGCCGTTTTGATTGCATTCGCCCACTTTTCATCCACAGTCTACAAATATGATCATAATGTGTAGAAATTTCACAAAATAAAGTACAGTATCAAGTTACCTTACCTCTCTCGCAGCCAACGTAAGGTTATGCGCAAAGCAGCTGATCCTTTGACGGCGGTATGTATAAAAGTGGTTGTTCAATTCTGCTTCCATTTGATCAAAATCATCGACAAAACTTTCATCCAAATTCGGATCGGCGTTCAACATTGGCACTGCAATTTCTCCTTGAGCTTCTTCTTGAGCATTGTCTCGAACATCTTCTTGATTTAAATCCACCGATTCTCTACAACACAATAAATCAAATTCGATTTTTATAAAGGAGAATCGCAAAATTTGATAACATGAATACCTGAATAACCGAAAGTGAGGAAAGCGTGGACGCATTAACTGACCCTGATCTGCAAATCTTAAGACCAAATGTTCGACTAAATCGAAAATTAGCATGAATCATAGCATGAAAATGGCATTGAAGATATGTAGCGCGAAGTTACGCAGAACGAAGTTAATCAGTTAAAAAGAACAAAACTGGAGCTGAAAATAGAAGAATTGAAGAAACGAAATTTTACTGGGATTTGCAGAATCGAAAAGTGCAGTTGGAGATTGTTCAAATGGAAGCCGCAATGACCGAAATTAGAATACCTTCTAACGAAAGTGGAATGAGCGAAATACTGTATATAACAATTATTAGAGCTTATCAGAGATTACTATTGTGCGTGAATATTCTAAAAATGATTAGCATTTTAGCAAACTGTTATACGATGTAAAACAATTAAAATGTAGTCACGATTAATATAATCGAATTAATTGTTGTCGTCTTGTTATATTTTCTATTTCTTCTTGATCAGACAGTTTGGTATCGGCGGCTTCCGATTCCAAATTTTCATCAACCGTGTCATCTTCCAAAGTTTCTGCAATAAGTTCTTCGAGAACTTGATTTCTAAACACCAAATTGTGTAATATTAAGCAACATTGAATCACTTTTGCACACTTTTCTGGTTCAAACAATAGTGTACCGAGCAAAAAACGAAATCTTTACATAGTACGTAGTAATGATCGAAAATGGTACACTCGTACTCGCCACAAATATAGCCAATTGGCGGAGCTGACGTTTGGAATATTATTGACTTCTCGTTTTTGAATTTGTACAAAATTGACCGATTTTTGGTTGATTAGCTTCGTCGTCAGCTTTCTTTTTGTTGCTGTTTTCGTACGCCTGCTTTTTCTCGTCATATTCCGCCACCTAAAACGTTATAAAACTGATAATTGCAACTTTTGTGCCTGGTTATAAAAAAATCTATCTCTGATCTTTTTTTTATGAATAAAATTAAGTTTATCTTGTTCTTATGACGCCTTTCAAATGTCGTTCTCCATTCGTACTGAATTTTCCTTTGTACGACTTTTTGCATAAAAGACATTGCACGCCTCCTTTGACATCTTGATAATAATCCCAAACTGGATGAGCTGCTTGTCGTCCAGGTTTTAGCTTCGTAGAACTGGATTCAATTTCGATAGACGTTTCATGTAAAGACGATTCGTTGCCATCGTTTTCTAATACATTGACATCTGAATTCATTTTTAGTTTTGATTTATGTGATTTTTATTGATAAAAGATGATAAAAAGTGAAAGAATGCATAATTATGCTAAAAAAAGCAATGGCGCAACAATCATCTTTTGCACGAAAGCCGCTTATCACACACGAAAATGACAACAGAAAAGGACTAGTCCTTTTCCAAAATCCTCTTGTTCTTTGTCCTTTTTAAAATGGTATTGTCTTGTCTTGTTCTTGTCCGGACTAAGTACTTTTTCGGACAAGTACAGTCAGTACAACAATTATGCGTACGGCTGCACATTTCGAAAATAATATTAAATAGCTCATGAATGCGTGGATGAAATTTGATGAAATTTATATGGTATGTGGGTACTTAGGTGCTAATATGTTTTCATCCACGCATTCATGAGCTATTTAATACAGAGTGTTCAAAGTATTTGTTAATGGTTTTTTCTGCTTATATTTCCTTTGTTTTGTGATGACACAACAGCAAATTATAGCTTAATCGAAAGAAGAAAGTCTGCCATTTCATTTAAAAAAAGATTATGAAATTTCATTTCAGAGAACTGAAGTTACTGTAACAAAGGTGTTTCTGTAACAAAAGTGGTTCAGTTTCATTCTTTATTTCTACAACTTTGACCTTTTTCTCTTT
>JAQGBA010001975.1:0-11044 GCA_034698125.1 Prionchulus punctatus | reverse complement strand
AAAATAATTTTGAAATAAAAGAAAGAAATTTTCTATTATTAAAGTTAGATAACATTATATATTTTTAATCAGTGTCTTTGAGACACTACTGGGTTGTTATGTTACTAAATATACTGGTTTATTGAGGGTTAATTATGGGACTTGAAAATATGTTTTCGCTGAAACTCAAAATTGACAGGTCACTGAATTTTCTTAATAACTTTTCAAATGCTAATATTTTTCAACAAACTATTTTTTGTTTGAAACAGCATAAGATTCTGCACAAATATGATAAAAGAAGTTTTGAACATTTGAACAAAAAACATTTGTGGCTTACTGTATTATTTTTTTTCATGAGCATTAGGTTAACATGATCATAAAAGTTTTTCCTACATTAAATGTTTCACTGGTTTTTGATAAATATGTCGACCAATATGTAAGTACTTTCTGATAAATGGAATATCTTGTCCCATTTTTACTCACGCTATAGTCCTGTACAACTCAAACCTTACATGTCTGATATTTGGTTTAGCTACAGTGCAACTAGCAAATTTTAAGAAATTTGCCATCGGATACTGTTACCTTGTTCAGAACTTTTCCTGATTCCAAAAATACGGATTAAAATCCATATGCCAGGTATTTTATGAGCTAGAGCCTAAAACATGCAAAATGGCCAGATAATATTAAAATACTGAGTGTTCAATTTCTGGGCTCACATCAATTTGAGGCTCTATCTCATAAAGTACCTGTCATATGGAATCTTAATCAATATTTTTCAATAATAATATTATGAATAATAATATTATTGAACTAAACTCACGAAAGTTTATTGAGTTTATTAAAAAAAAATTTATGGATTTCTGTTGAGTATTTGTTGAGATATAGCGAAATTCAAGTTAAGATAAGTTCAAGAACTTTGTCCGCACCTGTACAGTATTGACCATTTTTACCAGCGGGGATGCGATTCCTTCCTTTCTTTTTTCCATTCCTTTGATTCCGGCTTGTAGAATGCAACCCGGAATGTCATCCATGCCTGCTGGTTTTGTAACGTCTAAGCTACATACTTTTTCTCATAGATCGTCCTCAGTAATGTGAACGAATTTGAACCCCTTCGATGGCTTACAATTGTTATTTATTAATCTAACACCATTGTGATCAGTAGAAACATCCAAAACGCCTTCTATCGCTAATTTTGGCGCAATTTTTTCAGCTGCCCTGAGCAAAAGCATTTGGCAAATTCGTTCGTTACTATGTCAATTTTCGAATGTTTAAGAATTATGTTACATTCGTTGGGAATTTTCTTTGCCAGAAAGTATTTCATAAATTTAGAGTAAAAATCCCTCGGGCTTCCGTTTACCGTGATTTCCGCCATGAATGAGAGTTTATCTCTTTTGCAAAACGTTTGTTGCATGTTTCACAGTAATTCTTCCATTTGATAGTTTTTTTTGTCCTTGATTCGATTTATTATGGACTACAATACATGGTATTTTGTTGAACAGTTGATTTCGATTTATTCTCATGTTATCCCATGAATGGTACTGGCTTTGGGCGATCAATAATTTTGCATAATGGAATATGATCAGAATCGTTGTACATGTTAACTAGCGCGTGCAGTGGCGTGTTATGAAGCTCTTCTCAGAATTTTGCTGAATTGAAATTCCTCTTCGATCTACGATATGTGAACTGTTTAGAGAATTAATCTGTTGATAGTACTGAACTGGTTATAACTAAGGCATGGTCCGACCACTGACGAGAATCAGTTATGACTGAGCAATTAGCTAACTTTGTTTCTTCTGAATAAATTATGACGTCTAAAAGCGATTTGTTGTCTGTGGTCAGTTCGTTAACAGTACATGTTAAGTTGAAAGTTAACATAGCGTTCTTGATATACACGGTGCAACCCAAAGAAAGGTTGACTGAGGCTGCCCAGAAAAAATGCGCAGCTCCCCCTACAGTTTTTTTGCAGAAGCTCATACATAAACAAACTGACTATCACTCCAGGAAGTTTCGTTGCTGTCGTGTTTGTTGTTTTTCTGTAATCACGCTTTTCCCGTTGTCATTTTTCTAACCCCGTTCTAATCCACACGATGGAGCAACGTGCTGCTATCAAATTTTGTTTTAAACTTGGCCCACAAGTCTCTAGCAGTAAGAAAGTTTCTAGCCGATAAAAGAGTCCCTGTACTCGACCACCCCCCTTACTCGCCGGACCTAGCTCCGTGTGACTTCTGGCTCTTTCCCAAGCTCAAGATCTCCATCAAAGGCCATCATTTCGACTCTGTTCCAGACATTCAAAAGTCTGTAACACAGTTTTTGAAAGGCATTTCAAGAAGTGATTACCAAGAGTGCTTCAAGCATTTTTACAACCGTTTTAAACTCTGTATTGACTCCGAAGGAGAGTATTTTGAATAAAATAAAGTGAAATTACAGTTATCATTAATAGTTTTTCTTAAATCGAATCAGTCAACCTTTCTTTGGGTTGCACCGTGTATTTACCTTTCATGGAATTAAGCAGATACAAATTTAAATCACCCAAAAGTACTGAGATATCTTGTATCTATACCGATATCTTCTTCGAAAATAGCACAAAGTTTTTCATGCGTTTCGAAGGTAGGATTACCAGGAATTCTGTAACAATTCGCAACGGCAATCGATGATTGTTTCCCGAAAATTCTGGAAAGTTGCATTTCAAAACCTTTTAAGTCTTTCAAACGATCCGATTTTTCTAACTCTATATTTCTAATAGTTAGTGGTGAATTAAAGTACCTTATAAGGTTTCCTCCTTTTCTATTTCTATCTTTTCTCAAAAATTTGTATGTGTGAATCAACAATGATGTATCTGGAAACGAATTGTCTAACTTTGATTCTTGCAAAGCCAGCACATTTATCGCATGTGGAACTAAATAGGGTGATTTAATTTCGTTGAAAAGTTGACTGTCTTTCTTCATTAAACTATTGATATTCCATGACGCAAAAGATTTCGGATTGGAATTTTGCTCTGGTCTCGGATTTAGATGAATATCTCGAGCCTCCAATATTACAGATAAATACAGCGAACAAACGACTGCCATTGAGTAGAAAGAAAGGTAAATGAATTGTGGAAACGTTTCGAGAGTTTTGCTGGATAGAACTCTTAAACTGCAGATTAAATGGTAGTTAATGGAAAAGGGACTGTGGAAAAATATTTCAAGAGATTTGAAGGGTATCTGGAAAATGGTAAGTATATACGATGTTTTGGCTGATGAAGTATCATGTAGTAGTCGGTCGTTTGCAAACGCTGCATGCTTTGAAGAAGCGGATCAATTTCAGTGAGCGCTGCAATCAAGACACAGGACAATGGCTGCAAGCAATGGTCAGTGTGGTCCGCATTGAAATCTCACCGACCCCCGCAAAATCCTCGTAAGGCGCCCGAAACGTTGCCAGCCAACGCACGAAATTCGTTTCTCCCAACTGTTTCAGGGCACGGCCATCGCCAAATGTCGAAGGATAAAATCTTCAAAGATACATCGATTTGGAGTCAATTGCGCGAATTTCGATGTCGAATTTTGGACGAGAAATTACTCAAGTTCAGTCCGGAGAACTGCACGACGTGAATTAAAGTATGCAACTATAGTTGGTCTATAGTGTCGAATGCAGTGCATCTATAGGTCACTGGCTACGAAGCTTTTTAGTTTGCCGAACTCGAAACGTTGCTCGTCGAGGGCGATCGGGATAGCTCTCAGTGCGTGCTGCCAACACTTGCAGCGACTTGCAATGCAATGCTGACGAGCGCTTTCAAACAGCTTGCAGCTCTATAGTACAGTAATCCTAACGAAAATTTGTGACGAATACAGATTTCAGACTCGTATTCAGGTTGAATTATAATGTCAATTTAAATGCGGTACTTGATCTGTAAGTTAGAATATATTTACTTGAGCGACAACTACATAGTTGTCCATTGAAAATAGTTGTCCGGTGACTGTAGTTGTTCACTAAAGTTGTCTTGTGGCCATAGTTGTCCATAGACAATGGTTGTCCAGGTACTATAATTGTCCAGTGTTTATAGTTGTCCACTGTCTATCGTTGACCACTGGCCTTTAGTTGTCCCGTAGCTATAGTTGTGCAGTGGCTATAGTGTCTAGTTGGCATGGCGAATCGCTAAGAATAAACGACGTCCGTTAAGAATATTTGCTGGTTTTAACGGAAATCATACGCGTTTTCTGCTCAATAAACTCCAGTCCAAAGTTTCTTCGAAAAACTATCGAAGCTCGCCGCAAAACGGGCTAAAACGCCAAACATTCGGTTTCCTTGCTCGGAAAGATTTTCGCGATTTTCTCGCTTTGTTGGTGTTTATGTCTCTATATTTTAAGAAAAGTCGAACGTGTTGCGCATCGAAATTCGCTTGTCCTGCGCTCATTTTTTGCTTGCGTTGCTCGCAAATGGTCGCTTTTTCATTTTTAGCGAAACATTGTAATTCATAAATTAAATATTCATTTATAAAAAACTAGAATTCACTCACTAAATCCTCATCCAACTTCAAGCAAAAACAACAGTAAATAGTTCAATAAAAATCAACCATAATAACATCCTAACGAACAAAAACAAAGCAAATCTAAGGAAACAAATGAGCTATTTTGTGGGAACTCTATGTTGGAATTCATCATAAATCGGTCGCGAAATAGTTTCCGGCAGTTGCTCGAATTTTCTGTTCTTTCGATGTCATGAATATTTTTTTAATACTTATTTCCGCTGCTGAATGAATTCCGATTGCCACAATGACTTTAGTTTTTCAAATTCATTTTCCTTGTCGAATCTTAACACGAGTAACATAGGCGTTGTCAGACATTTACGCTTCAATCTGGAATCAGTTCGTTCATTTAAATAAAAATATTTCCATTTATTTGATGGAAATAAGAACTCCAATAGGACGATAATCAGTAACATTCACCCCCCATTCGATGAAGGCAGCATGACATAAATTCCACAAACGATTGTTCAACAATCTGTCATTGCTTTCACCTTTAAAATCGAAGCTTTTCGCACTACAGTTAACAATAATTTCTAACTGTTCGATCGGTGGAGAGGGAATTGATAATTTTTTTTTAAAATTTTTGGGCTCCCATTGGTTTTTGCCAGTGGGGATTTTGCCTCTAGCCGCCCAGCAGGCTTAGATAATACATACCAGAAGCTTCCCAGGACATCTGGTATGACTGCGGAGTCTTGTCGGTGACGCCACCTCCGGCCACTATGACGCCACTCTGCCTTTCCTTCTCCCCATCAACTGTTCCAGCCGCAGGTTCAGGCAGAGAACCAGCATGTTCCTACGCGGCGTGACCCCTGGCACCGCATCCACCGCCAAATGCGGCTTCGTTGAGACGTGTGGGATCCGCAGATGTGCCCATTCACGCCCAGCTGCTGGGTCGGAACGATGCCCAGAGTCGGCGTTCCAACAGCGCCAGGTGCCCACTTTTTCTTTTTCTTTCGCTGTGATCATAATTTTCTCCTGTAGCCAAACTCACAGCAATGTCATCGGTAGAATTTTGTATTTTGTGCTTTTTATTATTTTGAAGTATTCGCCATGATTAGCGTGTACATTATTCGTGTCGAGACCGGTTTGTGTTCGATGTAATTATTTCGTGTTTGTTTATTTTGTCTCGACGTTTCCGCGTGTTGATCGCGCGTTCCCGGGGCACAGCTCGATGTAAAAAGACGACGTTTTATTAGTTTTACCGGCCGTGTGTGTTTTTTTATGAATAAATTACTGATGCGCCAGCCAACGCAGGAAAAGAACTCAAGGAAAAATTCAGGTTAAATTTCAAAGTCCTTTTGTAAATATGGGTGCTCCATTTCTACATAGAACCACAACGAATTCGTCCAGTTATCAACAGGTAGTTGGTCAGCAGACCTGCCGAGCAAAAGATGAGCATTCCCGATGTCGCTGACTATAGTTCTTCGACGACTATAGTCCGACGGCGAGAGCGATAGTTTCGGGAAGATGCTCTTGAAGCAAGCTCTTCAAGACGGCGGTGATTTTTTTCTAAGTCCCTAGTCACTAGTCCCTGAGACCCCGAGTCCCCGCTTTACTAACGCCAATGAATTAGAAAGACGCATAGTTGAGCAAAACGTAACCATAATCGAATAAAGAATTATCTATAATTAAAATTCCTTCAACTATAATACCAGTAAACGGTCGAATAAAACAAAATTCGCGATGTTAATTGCAATTATAGATGGATCACGTGACTGGTCATCTATAGTCGGGCGCTCAATATTTCAATCAATTATAGTTAGTGGACGACTATAGAAATTGTCAAGTATAGTCAGTGGAAACTATGGTCAATGACAACTGTAATTAATGAACAACTCGTCAATGGACAGCTATAGTTAATGGGCAACTTTAGTTAATGGACAGCTTTAGTCGATGGACAACTGTAGTTAATGGGCATCCATAAACGGGCAACTACAGTTAACTGACAACTATAGTCTACTGGCAACTATAAATGGGCGACAATAGTCAATGGAAAACTGTATGTAATGGACAACTATAGTCTATTAACAACTTTTTGCAAATCGTTTGGAAGCAATTGGTCAATTCTAATCCTGTTTATCATGTCAACCCTGGTCAATTTTTGAATGTGATTAACACTCAATTGCAAAGTGTAGTAAGTTATGGATTTTAAAATGAAAATACATTGTGGAAATTTTGCCACCTTTGTCACCACAAAAGAATTTCAGATCAAATCTATAAATTGTACTTTCATTGATCAATCAGTTTTGTACAGATTGTAATAAAAAGAATAAATTGACAGACAAGGCACACACGTGCACACGCACGCACACACACACACACACACACACACACACACACATGAGAAAGTAATTCAGTTCAGTTTTACGAAATCAATACTGTCTTAATGCGAAAAAGTTTTCTATGCAAATACGAATGCACATATTTGTGTAAAGCGAGCACGCATGATGAAACTAATTTTCGGTGTGCTGGACAAACAAGACAGGGGCCGGGCCGCTCGCTGTTGCAGTCTAGCGCAACAAGTGATTCTAATTTCGTTTTTGTTTGTATGTGCATATTTCTTATTAGTTTAACTTTTTTTATTTTCATATGCGTTTTTGTACTTTTTCCATGAAATCTCTTTAAAAGGTATTCGCTCGTAAATATTTATGCGCTCGCTACATTGTATCCCCGTGTGTGTTCAGCTAAGGTTTTGTCAGAATAAAAATTTTCCATCCCAGACATTTATGCATATAAACAGCATTAAGAGCTAGCGAGAAAGAGAGAGCGAGAGAGAGAAAAATCTTTTTTTATTTTCATAGTGTATATGGCTCGGCCATTCTAAGATGAACGTTTCGTTTCGTCACGCCTAGGAGACACACGTTCATCACTAATGGCAGCGTTTGGTTGCATTGACGCTTGCTTGAACAGCGGCTGCCAACTTTTGAAGCGTACGACTGACGGAAGCCGTAAAGAAGGCATAGAAAACTGAAACACGGAGAGAAAGAGCTCGCTAGCTAGCTAAGCGAGCTAGCGAGAGAAATAGAAAGAGAAAGGGAGAACGCGAGAGAGAGTGAACGAGAACGCGAAGGGAAAAAAGAACGAGTGTGTCCACCGTCGTGGTTCCGCGCGGATCGAACAAGCCGAGCGAGGCACTCTTTCTAGTTAGCAATAGTATTTTAGTATCGAATCTCGTTACTCGGAATGGAATAGTGATGGCAACGGTCTCTCGGTTTCTGCGTCAATACCAACCTCATCGTTGTGTTTTCATTTTTAAAGAAGGTGATTGATAAAAGCAGGCATCGGACCAAAGCGCAACAAGAAGCAAGTTTGGATAAGTAGTCATCAATCTTGGCGGTTATCATCGAGCGAGGAGCGAAACAGCGCTAACCGGCCCTTCGCCATTTTTCTAATTCTCGAACATTTAGCCGCGAGCATTTTCTTTACGTCTCGAAAAACTTCGTACAACTAGCGAGGAAAATTGTCGTGTTCCGAGGCGGAGGAGAGGAAGAGAAAAAAATATATAGAAGAAGAGCCGCCGATGAATAATATTTAACATTTGGCTCCGGGTCCTTACAAAAACAAGGTGGAAATATTATTGTTATTGTTATCGGCAAATATTCGTCAAAGACCTGCTCGTCGATGGGTTGCATCTCGTCGAAAAGTGGCAATGACACACCGAACACCACCGCCACGACCGCAAAAGGTGGCGCCGACGATGGCGGCGGTGGTGGCGGCGGTGGAAATATTCAAGTTGATAGTAGGCTACCATTCGGTAATTACCGGGACGTTTTCTCATTAAAAAATTATTGGAAATCCGTCAGAAGAAAGGAGAGCGCCGGAAAGGATATGTTTTGGAAGTAAGCGAGCGCGAAGGAGAAAAAGTCAAGCGTAACGTTATTTCCGTGTTTTCGAGGTTTTCATCATCGCATTTTTTCTCCTTTGAATGTATCCGAATCGAATCGTAAAACTTACTGGTTGTCATGACTGAACGAACCTCGTGGACAAGGATGTGTGCGAGCGTTCGGATATATATATGGAAAATCATTAAAGAGCGTCTGGTTAGCGGACGCAGAAGCGTCGTAGCTTACGGAAATTTTCTTCACCCAACCTGTGACTAATTTGTTTAACATTTTTTCTTCTTTGCTTTTCCAAAGAAAACATTTCCTGATCAAAAAGCTAATTGAATTGCGTTGTCAGTACGTGATGCGATAATGTCCGACGCAGTCGTCGAGCTTTTCTCGAGAACTCGGAATCTGCGCCGACGAGTAACCGAAAAGAGAAAAGATTGGCTAAGATGAGCGGAGAGCCGAGATGAACTGAGAGCAGATAGAAAATTGAGTTTTTTTCTACTACATAAGCATTCCTTTTTTGTCCGGGCTAATTTTCCATGGGCAAATTAATATTGACTCCCAGCGTCAAAGCCGCACGCCCGGACAACACATACCGACGACCGAATCTCCATTCAGAAGAACCGAATCCGAATGAAATCGGGCGACTTAAGTTTCGCGAGCGATCGACGAGTGCCGCGGAGAATATCGATCAAAAACTTTTCGTGTTCCCGCGGGTGACATTTTCCCCCTTTTTCTCTGCTGAAACTCTTCAGTCGTTTTTTTCTCGTCCTCGAAATTAGACTTTCCGAGCGAAGATTGATTTAATCGCGACTCGCAAACTGTCGAAAAATGTAATCGTCTGAAACTTTCTGACGCCACGTATCTGTGTGTAACTGGGCACAAAATGTCTACAAAGGCTGTTCAAATTTAAAAAAACATTTGATCATTATCTTATTCCTCTCAAATGATACATTCGATTTTCACGGATTCTCAGAAACCAGCTCAACGAGCAATTCGAAAATACAGTTTTAATATGCTTCAATGATAGTTGTTCAATGCAATTTGTCAATAATTTTCTTCACAGTTTTTCCGCTCGAGCATCGAATCCCCGATACGCAATGAGCTTTTAACTAGCGTGAAGCCGTTAAAAACGTAGTATGAGCTGCATTCATTACATTCATAATAACTTTCCATTCGATCTAGTCGTGAAAACTTTCAATGATGCATCGGGGAAGCGGCAACTTTATAAAGTTTGCAATGGGAAAAAACATCATTAGCCAATGAAGCAATTTATGCTGACAATCAGCATTAGCGATTTTTCAATTTTTTTTTCTTTTGCGAAAATGTAAATCGGTCAATGATCACTCGTTCATTCAAAATTACTTTGCAGATTTTTAAAAGACAACCCAGACAACAAGGAAAAATACCCTAAATTGGGTCGAGTGAATCTCGATAATCAAGAAGTCGCGTTTGACAATACCGATTTCGAACTGATGGCCAATAAATATTTCCAATTATTCGACGACGTCATGACCGAAGTGGAAGCCAACCCGGGCAATATCGACGGTGCTATAGAGAAATTAATTAGCGTCGGTAAACGACACAAGAAGGTAGCCGGGCTCAGCTCAGGATCGTTTCAAGTAATAAGGCGGTATTTTTATTTCGAACAAGCTCTTTAATAAAGCGCGTGTTGCTTATCATTTCAGCAATTGGAAGCGCCTTTCATGAAGATGGCGCAGGACATTCTGCAAGATCGTTACAACGAAAAATGCGAATCGTTGTTCCAAAAGTTTTTTCAATTCTGCCTCAAGTACATTGCGCAAGGTTTCGGCGAAGGCTGACAACATTGCGCCATGCAAATCGCAGAGATTTACTTGGAACGACATTGGAAATTACTCTCGGATAACAGATTCCATGATTTTGTAACCATCTATGCAAATATTTTTTTCCGTATTGGGGGACAATATATATATATATATATTTATTATTTTTGTTCTAATGTATAAATATTTATTACTATACTTTCTCTTGTTAACGAGGCTCACTGGGAAGCCATGTTATTTTATCGTACTCGCACAGGAAGCGTTGATGTGTTTTGTACATAACAGATATTTTTCTTTTGTTTTTTTTTTCTTCTTAAAATAGAACAATTTTCTTTTATTGTGTCGTGGGTATATTTTTTTATGATTATTAGGTAAAAATTATCTTCTTTTTTTTACGGTCTCGACACGACTTTTCGACTCGTACTTGAGTCTCAGTGATAGTTCGTCTACAGTGTAATTTCAAAAATTCTTCGCCCGTACATGAAACTGTTTTGTACAAAATTCTTGTAGCTGGCTTAATGTATTCTTTTTTCGAACATTACTGTAGGGTGGATCTACAAGTTTGATATATTTTTGTTTTGGCGCCGATGGTATAAAAATACTAAAAAAGTAATAAAAATAAGAGGAGGTTGATTTCTCCAAGACCAAATTTATGAAAAAATTACTTGCAAAGTTCGTGAAACATAAACATTATAGATTCATTTTAAATCTCATCTCATCGCTCATTCAACATCAGCCGGATCTAAACTGCGGCTAAAAGGGATTCTGATGGGTCATTGTTTCGAAAGGAGAGGTCAACTCGTTGGCTCGGCGAGCGAGCCATTTGGGTCGGCGAGCGAGCCACTTGGGTCACTGAGTGACCCAAGAAAATTCTAGCCCCCCTTCGTTTCCGAAAATTTTTTAATTTTTATCAAATGTGCAAAACT
>JAQGBA010001974.1:0-11061 GCA_034698125.1 Prionchulus punctatus | reverse complement strand
TCCGACTTGCCGCTGACCATCATCGAGAACTATCTGTTCTCCTACTTCTGCACGGACAGTTGGTGCAGGTGCCCGTCGTTGAAGAGTCACACCAAGAAATACATCAGGGAACATCGAGAATACTTTAAAAACGAGGGTAAAGGCGACAGCGTCCACATACTAAAAATCAACGAACTATTCCAATCCGAGCAACTTGCGGACGCTGTAGTTTGTTTCGATAATTTAGTCGTGTACGCTTGTCATCAAGAGCCATTGCCACGTTCGACCGTTGACAGCCAGTGCGATACGAGCGAAACGCTGGCGAACTTGCAAGCGTCGATTAATCGTCGATTTGCTCGACTTGCGGGCGCTAGTTCGACTGTGAAGAAATCGTTCATCGAAGCGTTTCCGATCATCGTCGGCTGGCAGAAAATGCTCGATTCGCTGCAAGTGGATCGCTCCAAAGCGATTTTCCACTACTTCTCAGCGCACGATATTTGTTTGATGGCTGTTTTGATATCGCTGAACGCGTTTGACGGCGAACTGCCGCCATACGCAAGCAACCTGCGAGTTGAAATCGTGGAGAAAATCGACACAGCCAAACTCTATCTGCGATTTCTCTACAACGGCCGCGATCTAACTGATAAAGTTGGATTTTGCGCTGGCAATCTAGTTGAATCGGGACGGTATCAACTTTGCGATTCGGCTGCAATGACCGATTTCGTCAGGCAATATTTAAACGACAAATATCAGCCGACGAGAGAATATCAATCGATTTGTTCTGAAGAATTGTAGACTTGATTTCTTAATTATATGATAGTAAAGTTTTAATGTCAGATTCATCACTGAATAGTTGCACGGATAAGTCGTGTTAATCGCTGTACAGTTGCATTTAGAAGTCAGATTCATCGCTATATAGTGGCATGGGCACGTCTGCTTCATCGCTTTATAGTTGTTTGAGTATTTCCGATTCATCGCTATACAGTCGTCTGATAAATACAGATTTATCGTTGCATAGCTGAATGTGATAATCAGATTCATCGGATTCACACAGTTGAGTAAGTCAGATTCGTCGATGAGTAAGACAGATTCATCGCAGCACCGTTGTATAAGTATGTCGGATTCATCGCTGCGCAGTTTTATGAGTGATTCGGATTCATCGCTGTTCACTTGTATGAGCAAGTCCATCGCTGCACAGTTGTTTGAGTAATTTAGGTTGGTCGATGAATAAGTCGGACTCATCGCTTTTAAAGTTGTTTGATAAATTCCGATTTTTCGCTGCAAGTTACAAGATAAATCAGGTGATCACTTGAGAAAAAATCAGATTCATCGCTGCATAGTTCCAATTCCTTAATAACAATAACAAAAAAGACACTATAAACAATAATAAAAAAAAATAAGTGCAATGAGAAAAGCTTCAAGATAATTTAAAAAAAACAACAGTGGTACCAGTAACAATAATTAAAACAGCTTTTAAAGCGAACGAAAACTATACAAAAAATCGATTGAATTTCTAAATTAAAATAAACTACAGGTCAAATGCAACTATAGTTCACTTGCAAACTTGCAACTACAACTGAATCACATGAATGAAAAGAAAAACGAGATATTTACACGCAAGTTTCGCTTTTTTGCCCATTTATCGCCGTAGATGGTGACGAATTTTGTTTCTTCGACGACGATTTGGGCGATTTCGCGTTATTAACTTGATTTTTCGATGCGATTCCATTGCACGCAGCCTCTGCAACTACAGGCGACTTCACACGATTTCTACTTTCGCTATCGTCGGCCGATAATGACTTGCTGTGCTTCCGATGTAAAACTATAGTTGGCTCGCTGTCAACTATAGTTTCAGCGGCGACTATAGTCGACGGCTGGTCGACTATAGTTCGATGCTGTCCGACTATAGTTGAGCTATCCCTGGGCGCTGTGCAGTTGTCGTCGGTCAACGAAGTGGACATGTGCGGCAACTTCAACGAGCAACTATCGTTCAAATGCTGTTCCGACAGCGACTGACTGTCGCCTCGGATCGACCGTCGCTTGTCGTAGAATTTCTTGGCCACAGCACGCTGGTACCGATAGTACTTGGAATTCGCGTCGACCACGATGCTGGTACCGGTCGCGACGGACAGCCGACTTCGGCTGCAGTCGGTATCGAATTTCGTGATAACGCCAGCGTTGACCTTGTGCGGCGACTGAGTGGAATCTAGGGCACAATCGACTATAGTACAGGAAACTATAGTTGTACGTAAGACTATAGTTGGTAGTAGACTATAGTTGATTAGTTTCTAAATAGTTGATGGCCCCATAGTTGATATCTCTATGGTTGATCAGACTAGTTACCTAGCAAGCAATTATTCTCTCCGTTGGAATCAGTTTTTGCTCGTTGCCTATGCGGCAAGTGCCCGTTTTTGGTTTTCGAACCGTTTTTCCTCGTTTCCTTCGCGTTTTTCTTCGTAGACGACGAAACACAAATTTCGACGCCCGCCGGCCTTCGTAACAAGTAAAACCAGAGAACTATAGAGCCCAGCAGTACTGTAGTCGATGAGTAGGTACAGCCGACGACCAGGTCGTAATAGTCGATGCCGAGGAGGTCCGAGAAGAAGTTCGCAGGCTCCCGCCAAACGTACAAGCAGACCATAGCAATTGATGTGGTCGTCAGCAGGTGAACGGCCATTACGCAAAACACGTGCTGGCCAACGGCCGCGTGGTCGTCCAGCATGCTGGACGCCAACGACACAGCATCTGCTGGCCCCTGCTGGACGGTGGTCAGCGTCTGCAGATCTTCGTTGAACGCCGAGCCGGAATGGTCCTCGGCCAGCGACCGATGTCGCTTGGATCGCCTGCCGAGCGTGGCCAGCAGGCAACAGCTTCTCAGCATCAAGATCATGGAAAAAATGGCAAGTGCGCAGCAAGGGGCTATTAGGGCGCCGACCATGGCCATACCGGGCACCAAGAAGCACCTTAAATGTAAGAAATGTCCAAACTATAGTCCGGTAGTGACTATAGTTGAGAAGACTACTGTTGGTGGCCAGTAATAGACTGACAATAGTTGACGAGCTATAGTTGCTGAGACTACAGTTAAACTACAGTTGATGGACTTTAGGTGATTAGACTATAGCCAATTAAACTATAGTTGATTGACTATAGTTGATGGACTAAAGTTGATGGGACTACAGTAGCTGCGACTATAATTGAACTACAGTTGATGAACTTTAGTTGATTAAACTATAGCCGACGGAAATATTGTTAATGGACATAGTTGATTGACCATAGTTGAATAGATTAGTTGATTGAATATAGTTGAGACGGACTATAGTTGATTGAATATAGTTGAGACGGACTATAGTTGATTAGAATATAGTTGAAGACCGTAGTTGAATCGACTATAGTTCATCTTAACTATAGTTGCACTGTGAACTATAGTTGAACGGATTTACATGGATTTATCTCCGATGTACTCGGATGTTCTGGATAAGGATAACGTAAATGCGCAAGGCATGACGGATAATCCGATTGCGAACGAATACATCCCGACGAGTTTAGCCCGTCGGACCTTATCCTTCGGCTCTTCGTTGTCGTCCTCGGATTTCACCGGTGGATATACGATTTTGGATAACTTTCGATGGATAGTTCTATAAAAAAACAAAAATTACGACCTAGCCGGTGATAAATCGGGCGAATTTCTCACCTAGACAAGAGTAGCATCCAAAACCAATCGAGCAACAGCAGAAAGTGAAATCCGACCGAGATGCTCAGGCACACGTATTTGAAACGGATTTGGTTAATCCCCAAAGCCAGCAGCAAAGTCAATAGGCTAGTGGAAAGCCAAAAGTTCACTAGGCAGTGGCGAAATTTTATAGAAACGCCGACGTTTCTGAAAAATCATGCGAACTATAGTTGCGTGAAAACTATAGTTGAAAGTCAACTATAGTTGTACGTAAAGATTAGTTGAACGCGAACTATAGTTGAACTATATTTACTTGGAAGAGCAATAAAAAGCCATTGCGACGGCTAAACAAATAACTAAAAATCCCGATGAAGCAATCATCCAAGGAGGCAAGAAAATCGGATCAGCGAAAGATTCGCGGATCGGATTTTCGTTGAGCAAAGTGAAAAATCCGAAGCTTAACGGGCAATCGTACGACGAGAAGTCGGCCGACTGTTGAGCAACTATAGTCTCTGAGCAGTCGGCGTTTTCGAAAATTTTGCCTGTAAGGTAGTAAAAAACAAAATATTTATTTGAAAATCAACTAAAGCCACTGAACAACTATAACAACTAGAGAACTATAGTCTTGATAAAATAGTATTACCGGTTTGGAACCAACGAGCAACGCGATACCCTGAATTGGATTTCATTTGCCACTTGATCCTCAGCGGATAGGCGCTGATATTAACGGAATTATACAAAAAAAGTGAATCGCCCATGTAGGCACCGAGCACATTCAGGTCGCTAGCCATCGTTGACCTAGTTAAATTCGAATCGGGGAAAAACAACGGGGTGCGGAACCATAGGAATCTCAGGGATACGTTGGCAACTTTATCCTGATCCGAATTAAATAAGGACGCCGGCATTTCAACGGCAGCTTTGGGGGCCTGAAAAACAATTGGAAGGGATCTACATTTGTCCAGTGACTATAGTTGTCGAGTGGCTATAGTTGCCCAATGGCTATAGATGTCCAATGGCTATAGTTGTCCAACGACAATAGTTGTTTAATGACTATAGTTGTTCCTGGCTATAGTTGTCCACTTTCTATAATTGCAATATTTGTCCGTTTCAGGCTATGAAAAACAAAATATCGGTCCTAATTACTGGCAAATCGGTGCCGATTTCTAATTTAGACGACGCGACGCACAGAAATTGTTTGCTCGGCTCCGAATAATAGCCAGCGAAAATTCCGTTGAAGTTCGACGAAGTCACGAGCACTTCGCACAGCGCCATATTGGAAAATGTCAACGACACACCGACTCTTGAAACAGGAAGCTTCTTCAAAATCTTCAAGATTCTAAAAGCCAAAAACGTCCAGCGACGATATTTGTCCGTTAAGTTCGTTGAAAAACAAAACACGTGCACTGGTTACTCGCCTTTCAGACAATTTCGCCGTCTTATCGCCATCGTCGAACACCCGTCGATCGACCTCCATCAACGCGTTGACCACTTTGACAACGGACGCCACATCGTCGGCTGTGACGACGGCCATCTTGCTCTCGATGATGTTCAGTACAGCATTCAAGGCTGTGACATCGGCGCCGATGATGTGGCTGCGATTTTTCGTCAAATTGGCCAATTCGACCAGCGCGCCGTCGTCCGAGCGGATGTCCATTAAAATTCGGACAAAGTCCGAGCCGAATGGGCAATCGATAGTTCGAGGCTGTTCCCACTGGCCGTTCGAGTCGCAGCTGCGATCGGCCGTCCTCGTGTCGTTGGTCGAGTACGGGCAAGGTGCATTAATTGTCCGGCCGCTGCTCGTTTCCCTCCAAACGAACGAGCCTGAAAAAAAAATAGCCGGTGACGTCATCATTTTAGTTAGTTAGTTTATTCCCGCATCAAGCCTGATGGTATGGTACAAAAATCGCAAATAAGAAATTAATTAAATCACACAACACACATTTTATTGAAATCATTTTTTGCTCGCAAAGCAACGAGAACAAACAAAAAATGCGACGCGCCAACTAACCTTTCTCGCTCAAAATCGTTTCACGTTTGCACGTGCGATTTTGCAGCCATACCATAACGTAGACCGATTTTCCCAAGGAGGCGTCGTCGGTTTCCAGCCTGCACATCCAGCTGCCCTGATGATGCGCCTGCAAAAAACGAGAACTATAGTTGCGCCGGCTTACGCCGCGAAAAACAAACTATACCGCTGTCTTGTGCACTTTTAGAGTGCTTATTTGAATCGGCGGGCGCTCGTCTGTGGCGAAAATCGTTTCCACGGAAATTGATTTCGCTGTTCCGCTACTGTCCAACGGCCTTTCGTTCAAAAGCCAGTCGATCGTTTGTTTGGACGTGAAAATTTCGGCCGCGCAAACGATTTCGAACGAATCGCCTTCGACGACGACTTTCGACGAAATCGGTCGGATGGTCAGCGAAGTTTTGTTGAAAATGCTGTACGCTGTAAAAGGACCATTCCAAATTAGTCCGGTGCAGAAGCTGACCAGTGACTATAGTTGTTCAATGATTATAGCTGTCCAGTGACTAAAACTGTCCGGACAATATTTGTCCAGTGACTACAGATGTCCAATGACTATAGTTGACAAATGACTAGTTGTCAAGGACTATAGTTGTCCATAGTTATCCACTAGCTGAACTAGTCCAATGGCTATAATTGTCCCAAGACTATAGTTTGTCGATGAACTATAGTTTACCATCGCAAGTTAAATTCTTCATTGGCAGCGATCGAATTTGCTTGTTACGAAATTTTTTAGGCAAGGCGCATTTGGAATCTTGGCTCAATTGGATATTTTTCTCTTTGATGAGTTTCACGAATCCTCGAAGGTTGCAATCGCACACTAGCGAATTCGTTGAAACATGGCTAGTGCAATTGAAAACAAATTTTCTCCACTGGCTAACTGGATATTGTGCTATTTTTTGATCGCTTACATAGATTTTAATTTTTTCAGTTTAACGAAACTTTTCTTGACCAATCCAACGAGAGGATTATTAGATAAGATTCTAATGAAACAAAAAATATGCACTGGCCATAGATGAAACGTGCAAAATTTTGTTACAATGTTTCTAAACTTTTCTCCAGTCCTCTAAACGCGTTTGCGTCAATTGCTTTTAAGTCGTTGGATGAAAGATCTCTGAAATAATACAATTTAAATTCAAAATTCAAAATTCTCAATTATAATTCCAAATTCTAATTCTACATTCTGAACTTTAATTCCAAATTCGAATTCAAAGTTCTAATTCCAAATTCTGATTCAAGATTCTGATTCCAAATTTTAATTCTAAATTCTAATTCTCAATTCTAATTCCAAATTCTTGTCCCAAATTCTAAATTCTAAATTCTAAATTCTGAATTCTCAAATATAATTCCAAATTCTTTTTGAAAATTCTGAATCAAGATTCTAATTCGAAGTTTTAAATCGAAATTCTAAAATCTAAATTCTAAATTCTGAATTCTAAATTCTTATTCTCAATTATAATTCCAATTTTGAATCATACACTAAATACTATATTCTAAATCATAATTCCAAAATCTCAGTTCTTGCAAATTGCAAATATTCTTAATTCTTAATCCTAAATCCAAGTTCTAAATTCCAAATTCTAATTCCAAATTTTAATCCCAAATTCTAAATTCCATTTCCAAAATTCTAAATAACTAATTCTAATTAAAAAATCAAATTTCAAATTCTTAAGTCTAAATTTTAAATTCTTGTTCATTCGCCACAATTTCTTCAAAAAATAAAAAAATTGTCCTTACAATAGTTTTAAATTGCTGAATGACGAAAAAGTGCCAGGGTACAAAAATTGAATGTTATTTTCGTTTAAATATCTAAAAAAATTGTATTTCGGTCCAGATAAGACGATTAGCCGACGCAATTTTTGTTTTCCATTCGACTTACAGAGCGCCGACGTCGTCGAACCTGTTCGGTGAAAATTTGTAGGATTTCAAATTCGATTCACCAACGGCGCTACAATTGGCGACGATTTGGAACTTCGTCGACGAAAAACACGAACAACGAAACGGGCAAGACGAATTCGTAGAATTCACGAAGATTGAGATCGAGAAAAAACTGGCGAAAATCACAGCGAAATCAAAGCAGATCATGATTTAGGTCAAGAATGTGAGCAGAAAAAAACTAAAAAAGTCGCCAGACATTCCGATTTTCGGCGTCTAAAATTGAAATTTCCGGGAGTTTTACACTTTTATTCACATTTCAGCAGGAAAGTGGCATTTTTTGGCATAAATTTGATTTGGAGCTCGAAAAACGAATTAGACAGTCGATTTTCTGTCGTCTTTCGCTCGTTTTCTCGACATCACAGACGCCGACTCCTTGGACGACTGTTCGCAACGCGTAACTATATTCAGATTGTGAGCGAATATTATTTGCCTTACTGGGACTATAGTCCAATAGCCATAGTCTCTTATGAACTAAGGTCAATGGAGAACTGTACTCTCCTGTTTCCCACTATAATATTATTATTACCTGAACATCAAAAAAATTTTTTATGTTAATGCAAAATTTGAAAAAGTAGCCAGTGATTTTTATGGCCCATTAACTTTAACTCAAGAACCTTAATCTTGACTACTCAAAGTTAAATCCTGTTGCAAATGTTGCCCAGTTTTTGAATGACTTGAGAAAGAAAATGAAAAAGAATTTTTAGAGCCGTTGATTTCGGCTTTCGTACCATTGGCCAGTGAAAAAATGCTGCTTGTAATTTTTGTATCAGTGGCCTATTTTAGTTTCATATCAGCATGCCCTTACGATAGACTAATTCAAAATGTCACCTACAACGATAGAAGCAATGGAACCAATTTCAATCTCTACAATGATAACTTGTTGAATTTCACTTGTACGAATAAAAGTTACAATTTGTGCTCGGTGAGGCGAAAAGAGTGTCGCGCTTTGCTGTGAATCGAGCAAGAATTCAATTCTTGTAGATTTGCTACAGTTCAACGAATGCTACGTGTCGCAAATACGCAAGCGATCACAACTGGAAAAATTATTCGTACCTGCTGACCAATGTCACCATTTCGAAAAGATCTGCTCAAGTGAAGTAAGAATATGTTAGCGAGCGCGTTCAGCGAACTCGTTAGCTTTGCTAATCTTGCTAATCCAACTTTCAGATTGAATCGAACTTGCTGTCGAAGCGTCAACTTGAACATCACGTACTGTAGAAACTATACATGGGCGAATCCGATCGAAAATCCGCCTTGGACAATCGACGTTCAAAGTTTTAACAAATCAATGAAATGCAAATACGCTGTGGTGCTCAGGGATGTGACTCCACTGAAAAACAAAAATGATCAGTAGGCTAGAAAAATTCTAACGCAAATTTTTAGTTTTTTAAATGATGTTCCGCAGATTTTCTCGAGTTCAATTCGTTCTGAATGTATGCTGTTTGAATTATTCGAATGCTTCGTGCCTTATTGCACCGCCGACTGAATCGAGATCAGCCGCACAGCAATTTCCGCCGGTCGGTCCGAAGGATATTGGAGTTGGACTGTCTCTGGGTCACAGTAGCGATAAGATGGGTAATGTGCCCGACAGCGTAGCAGACAGGCTAATAAATTTGTTTGTTTCATAGACTGTCAGGCAAAAAAGGTTTCCGTAGTAACGGGCTCGTCGCCCGGATGTGCAAAATTTACGAACAGCATTCGAAGTGCCGAATCGTGCTGCAAGAAATGCGTGGCTGCCAAAGCTCTCGGATGTGCATGGTCGCCTGACGATTCGAATGGTCGAGTGAAAAACGGATGTTCCATTTGTACCGATGGGTTCATGTTGCCCGGAAGTCCATCGCCTGGTTTAGTTGTATTTGTTCCAAACTAATTGTACTTGATTTGTTAATCGAAATAAAGTCATGGCAAGTGAACTGCAAAACAAAAAACCGGACTCCATTTACTCGAAATCGAGTACTAAAATGTTCAAACATGGAATTAGATGCAATTTCAATTGAAAATGTCTTCTGGTTTTTGAAATGGATGCCCTAGCATCTTGCTGTGTTTTCCTGACAGACTGTCGTTCTTCCAAAATGCTTGCTACAGCATTTTTCCCATCACTATTTTTATTTTTCCCAGTTTTATCAGCAGCGTGCTCTTACGATAAGTTAGTTCAAAGTGTTAGCTACAGCCTTGCAATATCTACAGTTGTTGGATCCAAGAATTATTCACTTTCTGTGACATGTACCAACATCAGTTACAGCTTATGCTCGGTACAGTAATTCAAAACAAATTTCGTGTATTGGCTAGTGAGGTTTCGCTTATAAAACTTCAATTTTACAATTTTACAGATTTGTTTTCAATCAATAAGTGGATCTTGTGCCAAATTCGCCAGTGATCACAATTGGAGAAGTTATTCATATTTGCTTGCTAACGTTACAATTTCTAATAAAAAGTGATATGATTTCTATCTTTGACCATCGCGTCATAGCATGTCATGTTTTTGTTGTATTTTATTCTAGATTAAACAGAACTTGCTGTCGAAGCGTCAATCTGAATACGACCAACTGTCGTAATTACACGTGGACCAATCCTGAAAATCAACCGATTGATATTCAAATTTTCAAGGATTCGTTGAAGTGCAACAATGCTGTCGTTCTGAGGGATATTTATTCGATGAGAAATACAAAAACCAAGTTTTTGCCCAATATCTTCAAAGTCCGTGCAATTTTTTGTATTTTTTTGTTCTTTTAGTGGATTACAATTTGTTTTGAACGTTTGCTGCTTGAACTATTCGCGTTCACAATGTCCCAGCAGGCCACCTGCACATCAAGTGGAACACCCCATTCCAATGATGGATCTAAGTTCTGATCTGTGCCCTCGGTCTATTAAAAAAATGTGTACTGTAATTTTTTTAGATTGTCTAACAAATTTGGTAAATGTATCCATGAACATGTCTCCTGTTTGCAACAAGCTGGAAAACAGCTATCGCAGCATTCAATCCTGCTGCAAGAAATGTGTGCTTACCAAAGCTCAAGGATGCACTTGGTCCAACGGTACCAGGAGAAATCTATGTTCAATGTGCTACGAGGGATTCGAACCACTCGGATATCCGGCACCGGGATATATAACATTTGTGCCCGATTAGTTGTTAGCCAGTGCACATTATCGGTATTTGTCTAGGTTTATATGTACAAAAATAAAATCATTAAAAATATATCGTGTTTTACTCAAAATCATTTACTACCTGCTCATCTTTTAAATTTTTTTGAATACCGTTTCATATGTATATATCAAAGTTGCAAAAATGATGCATCGAATTCAAAAGCATAATCATGTGAGATTCATTTCGGTTCACTTAGGCTCATGTACAGTGATTATTTTTGTTTGCATTCACGGGCTCAAACTCATTCCAGGCGGGGCAATATTTTGGCACTCGCCGATGAGCCTAGGTCAACTCGCCGAGCCCGAGACG
>JAQGBA010001973.1:0-11077 GCA_034698125.1 Prionchulus punctatus | reverse complement strand
CGCATATTTCGATTGTTTTTAGGGGTTTTTGAGGGTGGAGAATCCGAAAATCATATTCGTTTTATTTCATTCTTCTGGATCCATAAAGTATACTTTAGCCCTAAAAACATGTGTTAGCAAATATGGTAATAGATTTTTGCAATAAAATTCGTAACTCGCCATTATGTACTATTATAAAATTTCGTTATTATAAAATGAAAGTATTAAAATATAAAATTTTTAGGAACAATAGTTACTCGCAACCACACAGAAATGCGGAATAATGCAATACTACTACACTTTACTATTTTTACTGAAAAAAACTAAAATCATGCATTAAAAGTGAATGAAATAAAACTAAATCTTAATGAAGAGATTTCTTTGTATTTTAGCTATGAAAGTTCGATAACAAAAAACAGCCGGTCAAGGAGTCGACATCGGAAAGTTTCGGAGATGAGATAACCGATGCCACCGGACCAACTGTCAAACGCTTTTTTAACTCGGTTGTTTATATAGTGAAACTCTATTATGAAACATTAATTCAGTGGGTTTATAAAAGTGGCGCGAAATTCAAATGGCTGAGACTCATAACTTTCCATTGAGTATGAAAATTTGTTTTATTTTATTTTAAATACAATAAAATTACAAAATGCTACAAAGAAAAACCAAAAATTACGGGGAAAATGCGAAAGAATCTATCGAAATTTTTCTCTTTTCTTCGCCGACCGTCGACGCTTGAGTATCACTAGCCGAAATCGTGTTGAAACTATCGTCGGCTGTATGCGACTCCATTTTTTCCAACAATGATAACGCTCGCATGTTCCAATTCTAAAAAACAAAAAACATCACTGGCTTTCCCCGCAAAAGGTACAAAATTTATAGTTCTAGAAAAAAGAAAACAAATTTTCTCGCACCTCTCGTTCGGTTTCGGGCAATTTCACGAACGTAACTTTGGCGTGCTCTTTAAATTTCAACGAATTCTCGACTGGATCGCCACCAAGGAAACTTTGCGATAGACTGTCAGCGTTTTCTTTAGTGTAAAGTTCCAATCCTGCTAATCTTTTATTGCTTAAAAATACAGTAAAAGTAGTTAACTGTAGTTGCACTAATTGACAATAGTTCATTACTAAGTATACTTGATGAACGGCTATAGTTGCTCAAGGACTATAGTTTCACAGCGCCTATAGTTGTTCGCTTACTATAATTTTTCAGTTTTCTCGACTGATAACTAGCTGTTAATTTTGTAATTCAGGCGAAAGTACGATTACGAAAGGATGTGACTCTGTTGATAGTGACGGGTGATCAGGTGTCAGCGGCTTAGGCGTTTCAGTAAAGTCCTGTCAGTGTGACACTTTCGATATGTGCAATGGTGACGAAATTCAGAATGCTATATCGTCTACCGCGAATCCGGATACAATTTCCGCTGGTATGAGCTTATTTTGTCTGTTTTAGTTCATCAATGACTTTACGCCGATCTTTCAGAACAGCACAGTCACATGCAATTGCAATACGAACAGCACGACCTGCGCATCGAACGAATGCGAGGGAAATTTTACTTCAAGCAAGAAATCACAAATAATGTTGAAAATGATGTAGTATATAATTGCAACCTTGAAAATCAAATATTTGACTGTATTAATTAAGGAAGATTAAAAATGACGAAAGGTTATACTTCCCTCGTAGTCAATGGTTGCTGTGGAAATAATGGAATTTCTCCACTCCCCGGGGCATTTTACTGTCAATTCAACACGGATTAGGGGCCGTACATAAATTACATCATCCAAGGGGGGAAGGGGGGGGGGAGCTGGGGAGGGTTTAAGCAATCATTTAGTGTAAAGTGTTAGTGTAAAAATGCATCCAAAATTTAAACTATAAGAATTGAGAACTTTTAGTTTTAGGTGTGCACATATGTTAGGTTAGGTGTGTATTTCAGAAAATTGATAGAAATTGCAAAACACGAAAATCCTCGTTAAATCCTGTTTTGCAGCATTAGAAAAGAAAAATGTGTCTATTTCTGCGACGAGTACACAAAACTTTTTATCCGATGCAGTTGAAATCGCTGTCACTGCTGAAATGGAAGTCGATTCAGAAAGTCGACCAGAAAGTAGAAACGGTTGCTTCAACGATGCATCGAAGAACTGAGAATGAAGTTCGTCAATAGCTATCCAACATAAATGATGAGCTAACAAAAGTGTTGCGGTTGAAAAAAACGCCATTTTATTCTGAAGAAGCTCCACTTAAAGTAGGAATCCTCAAGAAACAAAAGACGAAAACTGAGAAGAGATTAAAACGACTTTTGCAAAATCGAGATGCCGCATGGAAGAAGCGAAGAGAGGACAAGGACCTTGCCGATGTCGGATTATCAGTTCCCAAACAAGCACGACCTGGTCGACCGAGTGCCGAATCCGTTTATCCTGGTTTCCATCAGGCTATTATTGCCCCATCAGTTCAAAGCGACTTGATGCAACAAATTGCATTCAATGCAAGCGCTACTTTGTTAGTAAAGGCGAAAGCAGAAACATGATAAATCTGATCATACTCGAAATCGCATAACTGATGATGCTGCTGATGAATTGGTCAAAGTCTCTGATTCATTCGAGACCGGTGTAGTTCAACAATTGCCCATGATCCTAACTTATCGGATGAGAAACACGATTTTGAATATTGAAAGTTAAGATGAAGTTAAATGTTCCTGAAGAACACTTTTATTTACAATAATAAATGTTGCAATTATTTTTGTGGTAGGCAAAGATGATGTCATGCTAAGAGGGGGAGGTCGGGGTAATGATGACAGTGATGACAAGGGGGAGGGGGGTGGAATCTGAAAATTTTGGATGATATCATTTATGTACGACCCCTTACTGCAATTGAGATCAGCTAACAAGCAAATTGTGCAACATTAACCACAAACTCGTAAGTATCTTAATGGTCAAATTTTTCAAGTAACTTATGTGTTGAACATTATTTATTGTTTTGTTTTTTTACGGTAAACAACATTAAAACAGCACTCTAGTTGCTTGAACTACAATCTATAGTTGCCATTTTGCATTTCATAACAAAGCTAAAACATTTTACTTTTACACTCGTCACACGACTTTCCAATATTTACGCAACAATTTAAAACTATTAAAATAAAATAACTTTAATAACCTATGCAACAGTTTATTCGATAGAAGCCATCAATTTGAGCACGTTTGACGGTGAAACATTAATTATATAGGAATACAAAACAAAATAATTACAAAAATGGAAGGAAAATCGACAGCAAGATTGCAAAGATGGTGGTCAACGCCATCAACGGTCGAACGAGCGAAGCCGAATTACAGTAGTCCGCATTATTGCATTCACAGTTGGAAGCACCGGGATGTGGACCGTAGCCATTCAGACCGTGGCATCCGTTTACTCCATTGGACGCGCAACCTTTTGTAATTTTCAGTCCGAAAAACATAGCTAAATCATACACATATTGATGACTGACCAACCAAATATTTTGCTTGCCAGAAATTCAAGAAGTACCTTCTTCAAGTTTGAAACAAAAATTTCCTTCGCATATGTTCGATATGCAGGTTGGGCCCTCCGTATTGCAATTACACTTGACGATGTTACCTAAGAACCATAACAGTTAATATTCGGCAGACATAAAATCTTTTACAAGCAACTGTAGTCACTGGCTATTTTTCACAAAACAAAATGTAAACCGGAATAATTCATGATTACCCATCGGTGGCCGAAGAATCGGATTATCATACGGAGCTGTAGTGAATATCGGCCTTAATGGCGCAATTGTCGGATACGTAACTGGCACCTCAACCGGAACTGAATCTGTATCCGGTTGCTGACCCGAATCTGCGTTGCACATGTCGAATGTGTCGCACTGACACTGAAGTACATTGTAGAGCGAATTGCTTAGGGTGCTACAATTGTTGACGCCAACTATGTCGCAGCCTTTCGAAACAATTTTTCGCCCTAAAATGCACCACCTGCATATGTACTAATGAGTACCATTTTCGTGATCCGTGCTGTTAAAAACGTACCATCGATATCTGTTTCACGTGTAAAGCAGAATGCTCCTTCGCAAACGCCGCGTGAACAAGTAGAATTATTGTTGCTGGTGCAAATGCATTTAAGAGGATGAACTAAAACAAAATAAGTGTCCAACAAGCAAAAATTCTAGCAAGTTGCTTGCTCTACTGAGCACCACCTACCACTAAACATCTACAGGTGTAACTGTATGTTACGCAACTCTAGCAGCAATAGTTGTACCCTGACTATACTTGCTCATTGACTATAGTTGCTCAATGACGTAAGTTTATCAAAGACTATAGTTCCATATGCAAATCGCGTGCACCAGTGACTAACATAACTACTACTGATAAAAAAACTCGTGACCATTTACCGTAAGAAAAAGACGATAGAGAAATAATTAAGAAGAACAGCCTCATGACTGGCAGATTGTTTGAAAGAAGAAAGTTGGAAGACTAAAACCTTCTGACACACACAGAAAACAACCAGCTGGTTTACAAAAATTGTAAAAAGTTGAAAGACCAATATGAATAGAAACGAGTTTCAAATCCAGCACGGTATTGGCAATGTAAAACAAATAATAGTTCCAATTTATTTCACTGGCTATCGAACTATATATTACTACGGAATGGCAATCAATAAAACAAAAAAATCAACAGTAAATAAATATAATGTTTGTAATGCAATTTTGAAATATCATTATTATGGGTTTAAAAAATTTTGACACGTACCGGTAACATTGTGAATTTCCATTGTGAAAAGTTTACAAGGCGTCACCGTTTTTGCCAGCAAAATTCCTTCCTGCACGTAAAAAATGCTTTGGGAATTTGAATTGCGAACAAGTTTCAAGTTCAAGATAAATAAAAGTTTTCTGGAAAAACAACTTATGCATGAATTAAAGTTTGTTTTACGCAACTTTTTTTCACCGAATTTCAATCTTATTCGTCACATTCAAATTTCCAATATAAACTCAACACTTAGACACCTTGACATTTTTCTTCATCAAGAATCTTTTCAAACCATGAAAGTTTTTACTCTGCTAATTTTTGCATCAACTATATGCTACGGTAATGTTCCACATTTTGCTTGTTACTGTGCTGGCCAGGATTACGTGTAGCTTAGTTCTTGCCAAATTTTTTCTTACTGTGAGACAATTATTGCCTGATAGCAAATAGTTGAAAATTTAAAATGTTTGCTTGATTTTTATTTTAGCCCGTTCCATCAAATGCTACTGCAACAATGCTGACTCAAGTTGCAGAAATGGTGTATGCGAAGGAGAAATTTGCGCCACTTACGAACTCAGTGGTACCTGAACTTCCATTGGACATTTACAGAACTATGATTAATGATGAATGCCACGTTTGATTCGCAGGATACCGCTATGTGGGCAAAGGATGTGAACCTGCTAGCGAGGGCGTCGGATGTATTAAAGTCGACATAAATGAGGAGGGTCTGAGCACTAGTTCGTGCAGGTGCGATACAGATATGTGCAATGGGGACGACATTTATGCGACAACTATTGCAACTCCAGAATCAACTACAGAGCGTACTGTAGCAGTGCCTGCAAATCAGAGTTCGACATCAGCGAGTATAAATTTTTGTATTATAATCTTGTGTTTTGTCATTTTGATATAATACCAAATAATCAATCGTGTACGACTTTCACCATGTTCTTAGTCAATCCAGTCAAGTGCAATTGCAATACGGCCAGTTCCGCCTGCGAATCGAACGCGTGCGAGGGAAAGTTTTGTTTCAAAATGGAAACAACTGAAAATGGTATCGCTTGCAATGGGTTTTCAATAAGAAAAGTTAAAGTAACGACTAATTGTATTAGGAAAAACAAAAATAACGACCGGATGTTCTTCAGTGTGGGAAACTGGTTGCCGTGGTATGCACGGTTCTGCTCCCCGCCCCGGGGCATCTTACTGCCAATGCAACTACGAAGACTTTTGTAATTGATGTCCCGTGCAAATCCTTGCAAATCTTTGTAGCATCGATCACGAGCTATTTTGTTCGATTGGTCACTCGTTTTGAAACTATTGCAATAAAAAATTACACCAAAACACCCATTTAAGTAATTAACGGGTAACTTTTAATTTTTATCTAATCAAGCTAATTTATAAACATGCACCAAAGAATAACAAAAAAATTTCAACAAACATAAACGGTTTCCCGAAACTAGATTCAGTTTCAAAATCACAAAAGTTAGCACGTACGAATGTAAAAATGTACAAAAGTATGGTAATGGAAGTTACAAATCTTTACATAAATTTGAAGAAGACGGACAGCGCAATGGCGGCGACGATGGTCAGCATGGTCAACGGTCTGGCCAACGGAGCCAAGTTACAGTAATCCCTGTCGTTACAACTGCACATGGAGGCACCGGCGCCGAATCCGCTTATGCCGGCGCAGCCCGCAGGTCCGACGGAGTTGCATCCTTTGGTCACCGTAGTTTTACCTGAAACCAGCAAATTTTATGTTTTAGCGAACGACTATAGTTCAATCCAAATGACTGTTTACCGTCGCTAATCGTTTCACGTTTGAAACACCATGAACCGCTGCATACTCCCGATTGGCAATCCGACGTATCCGTATTGCAATTGCATTTGCTTGCATTAGCTAAAAATATAGCACAGATTATAGTTGAAACGACAGTCGAAATGGTAAATGCAAAATAGTTACCGAAATAGACGGTGGCAAACAAAACGATGATCAGTAATACTTTCATTCTCGGTAAGAATGTTGGAAGGCAAAAAATTCGTCAGAAAATATGAAATAACAACCAACTCTTTTCGAATCGACACAACTTTACTAAATGGCAGGATTTTTCAGGAGCCAATTTATAAACGAACCCGCTGATTTTCTTTCTGGTTGACGTTTTCACTACAGTTGCTTACAAACATCGACGTTTACAACTGCAAAAGCCTGGATAAACAAGAAAATCCCCAAGGCCGGTTATTATTGATGTTACACTTTTTTCGAACGTTCCAGAGGCAGGGCCAGTGAATAAAGTAATTTATTCGACTGATGAATGTGTGGTTTACGTTTCTTGTTTGTCGCAGTACACGAATAGTCGGCGAACCGGTCAATATTCTTGTTTTGTGTATGCCTTTTGCGCGTCGAAAAACATTTTCGAAACGGTTTTAAACAAAATTTTGTTTAATGCTCATTGTAAACTACTTATAAACACGAACGAGAATTTGTCAAAAGAATGCGACAATTGAAACGTATAACCTTTATTGGGCGATCGCCAGAAGCCAACGATGACGTCACCGACTGCGATGACGTCACGTGCTTGAGCAGACTTTGATGACGTCACCGGCTTGAGCGAGCCACCGCTGTCGCCATCGACTCTGTACGGCGATGACGTCACTGGCTATAAACTTTATGATTCAGCAACGCATGACAGTAAACCAAATTTTTGTTTAAAACTTTTTTCGAATAATAAACACAAACGAGAATTAATTGTCAAAAAAATTCGACAATTGAAATGTAAAAACACTTTATTCTGCGCTTGCCGAAAGCCAATGATGATGTCACTGACTAAAAACAAAATTTGATGACGTCACCTGCTCGAGCGAGACGTTGATGACGCCACCTGCTGCATCACTAGCTTGAGCAAGGCGTTGCTGACGTCACTGGCTGTTTATCGCGGTGACATCACTGGCTGTTTATCGCGGTGACATCACTGGCTGTTTATCCCGGTGACGTCACTGGCTGTTTATCGCGGTGACGTCACCAGCTAAAAACTTCACGGCAGCGCGTGACGGTTAAACAAACAAATATTTTGTTTGCGTAACACCTAACTGGTGTACAGCTTTTTCGGGGAAAGTAAACGACCAAAATATAATCAAGCATTCAGAGTTTTCATGTTATTCTGTTTGTACAAAACATTACCTTTTGTTACCTCGTTGAATTTTCGAGGTAATTCGAGTGACCATTCAATAAAATAATATATAAGCGAGTACAAAACATGTCAGTATCACAATAATTTGATTTTACGCTTTGAAAGTACTCGGAAATTTGTTTTACCTTCCCTGTCAAAAATAATCATGAAGTGTGTTGTTTTAGTTTTTGGTGAGTAAATGTTGAAATTTCGCCCGTTAGCCACCTACTTGGACACTATTTTTGTTTTCAGCAGCTGTTATCATTGTCCAGCAGATTTTGGCTGTCTCTCATCCTGGAAAGCTGTCGGCGACTGAAACTTGTTCGAAAGACGACGACTGTTACAGCGGCATGTGCAGCGAAAACAAAACCTGCTCATTGGACAGTCCTCACCCGGGAAAAGTCGGGGCCGGCGGGTTTTGCAGGAAAAACGCCGACTGTTACTCGGCCGTGTGCAAGAACAGCATCTGCAGGCGTGGCTCCCCGAACGCAGGCTCGATCGTGGAGGGCGGCGCTTGTGAGACCAATGACAGTTGTTACTCGAAAGTGTGCTACAGAAATCAATGTCAAGCCGACAGTCCGCAAGCTTGGTTGGTCGGCGAGGACGGATATTGCTGGTCCAACGCCACTTGCTATTCCGGAGTCTGCTGGAACAACACTTGCCAAGAACAGAGTCCCGCTAAAGGCAAAGTCGGCGCCGGTGGATTTTGCTACACCAACGACAGTTGCTATTCCGGCGTCTGCTACAGCAATACCTGTTCCGAGGACAGCCTCGTTTCTGGACTGGTCGCCGAAGGTGGTTACTGCTATACGGACAGCCAGTGCTATTGCGGCGTCTGCTACAACAATTATTGCTCTTTGGACAGCAGCAAGCAGGGAAAAGTTGCCGAGAACGGCTACTGCAAGACGAACGCCAATTGTTTGTCGAACTTGTGCAACAATAATAACTGCTCGGCGGACAGTGAATTCTTTGCTGGAAAAGTGGGCACAAACGGCTACTGTCTGACGAGCGACAATTGCGCCAGTGGTCTATGCTACAATTTTGCTTGTTCCACCGAAAGTACGCAGTTGAACAAAGTCGGCGCCGGGGGTTACTGTAATTCGGAGACGCAGTGTTTTTCGGGTTTATGCACAAATCAAACGTGCGCATTCGACAGTCCTTCTCAAGGAAAAGTCGGCAGCGGAGGCATGTGCCTGAAAAATGATCAATGCTATTCGAATTATTGCCGCAACGAAACGTGCAGTTAGACCACAGATATTTTGTTTTTCTTTGTTATTTTCCGTCTTTCTTTTTCTATCTTTGTTTTCTCTGTACTTTTGCTGTTTTGTTTAAAATAAAGACTATTTTTCAAAATTTGGTAAATCAAATCATTCCTGATTAGCTAGCGCAATATTTTTGCCACAAATATCAAAATGGAGGCTATTTTTTTTGTTTTTCCCTCAACAAGTTGTTATTATGCTCAAAACATGCGATAAAAATAAACAACTGCACAATAACTTAGTTTTTAGCAAGATACTATTTTGTTATTAGATAATTACCAATTACATTTTTAAGTAATTACAATTAACAAATTTGTATATAATTGTCAGTTGGTAATTATGTCACAATAGCAATCCTGCCAAACAAATATAGTGTTGGGGCTAGCAACATATGATTAGAAAAGCGAAAATAAATTGTCGAAGCTTAAAAACAAGGAAATATAACAATGGATAGGATCGTAACAACACAATCAATCTCATTGAAGCAATAATTAAAAAGTCAACTATAAAGTATAAAAGTATCAGGATTATCAGCAGTCATCGGTTTCAACCAAAATCAGCTATTTCATTATGAACAATATCGAAGTGATCGCTTTCGGTAAGTATATATACTCTGTTGTTTTACTCGTAATAGCGCTCTTAAAACACATTTATTTCAGTTTCGGCTATGTTTCCGGCCATTTTGGCCGTCTCTCATCCGGGACTGCAAGGGTCTTACGGGCCATGCACCACCTACAAAGACTGTTACAGCGGCGTGTGCAGTGACAAAAACACACTTACTCCCTGGACAGCGCTTTGCCAAACAAAGTTGGGGCAGAAGGAGTTTGCAGAGAGCAGACCGACTGCTTATCGGGTGTGTGCGAAAAGGAACTATGCACCAAAGGCAGGGGCGGTCGCAGGAATTTTTTTTGGGGGGGGGGGCTCAAGAGTTTGTGATCAATATTTTTTGTGACCAGTATTCTCCTTATTGTTCACGGCTTTGGTCTGAGATAACGTTAGTGCTAATTTTTATTTAATACAAAAAAATGTCAAAAAATGTTTCCATTTTTTTCCAAGGTAGGGTATCATGGTTTTTTGAGCACCTTCATCAGGTTTGGGGGGACTCGAGCCTGTAAAGCCCCCCTGCGTCCGCCCCTGCAAAGGTATACCGGCGCGAAAAACAACGGGCGGTGGATGTTGCTTTTGTCGCTGCTTTTCCGGCTACTGCTACCAAAATATATGCCAAGTCAACAGTCCCAGACAAAGTTTCGTCGACGAAGGCGGATACTGTACCAGCAACTCTACTTGCTTTTCCTTCTGCTGGAACAATACCTGCCAGGAGCAGACTCTTTTCTACGGATACGTGGGTCAAGGCGGTGCATGCTACTGTAACGAGAGTTGCTATTCAAACCTGTGTGTGTCACGGCAATATGTGTTCCAAGGACAGCCTCGTTCAGCAACGAGTTGACGGTGAAGGATATTGCGACATAGACCCGCGACACATTGCAACAACTACGTAATGCACCTTTTACAGTTATTAGTCTCGCGACAAAATCATAGCAACCGCTAGCATGACAGCCGCGTACTCAGTAAAACTGAAAACATGTTCGATTTTATAGTGGTGCCAATCCAATCGGATTCAAGATGCCAGGGGATCTACTCGAAGATCAACATTACGGATCAGTATTGCGCCGGAGATTTGAATGGCAGAAAAGATTCTTGCCAAGGTAACGGCGGCGGTCCGATGGACGACATAGCGGAACCTTTGCGATTACGCGGCATAGTAAGCTATGGAGAGGAAGGGGCACGTGCTAAGAAAAATCAAGCCGCCGTCTACACCAGGTCAAGCGCATTTCTATGTTGACTAATGGACCACACCTAAATCGAGCCAGTGAACAAAATCGAACTCGATAGTTAGTTGATAGTTTTTCATGAAATAATGAAGAGTAGA
>JAQGBA010001972.1:0-11082 GCA_034698125.1 Prionchulus punctatus | reverse complement strand
TTAAAGCAATCCACAACACAAGAACAAATTATAAAGTAAACAACTTTGTTTGAAAACGCCCACAATCACAAATTGTCGTGAAGAAATTTGCATAACAAATACTGGAGAACCATGCAATCGAATTGGTGCTCGTTGGCAAACTTTTCGT
The DNA here is from genome assembly GCA_034698125.1 of Prionchulus punctatus. NCBI lineage: Eukaryota > Metazoa > Nematoda > Enoplea > Mononchida > Mononchidae > Prionchulus > Prionchulus punctatus. Next base: position 10,934 of record JAQGBA010001972.1, on the reverse strand, counting down.
GGCATGGACAGTAGTTCTTACATGCATTCGTACTTTTTAAAATATCACGGATGTTAGAAGCCTGAAAAAATGTAAATCAGTTAAGTTTTATAAGTTGTTTCAACGCCAAGGGGCCGTTCACAGTAGGAACAGCAGACATAAAGAAAGGAGACCTGATCCGCAGGTTCAATACATTTTGTATCATTGGTATAAAGTTTTCTTGTGCGGCGCTGAAAATATCGAAGAATTTGTTTTTTTGTGAGTTTTTGATTCGAACCGAGGCCGATCCAGATTTATTTATTTTATCTGACAAATATTGGTTCGTGCAAAAATGTTATGTAAAATCAGCTATGTATAAATTGAATAAAGATTGCTTTTACCAAAAAATACACGTTTTATGGCGTGATTCTTCATTTCGCTCGCTGATACGATAGACAAACGTTAATTTCGTTTCATCATCGTCGTTTCGGTGTTTTAATTGAAGTAATGATGGGCGATTTTTGTAATTTGATTTGAAATTGCGATTTGAAAAGCCCACGTAAAAAAGAACTGAAACAAAAATAAAACTAAACACAAATTAACAATACAGGTTAAGTCTTTTCTTCATCGAAAAGCTCATCATCATTGACCTTCATTGACCTTGCGGCCTTGGAATGTCGAAGCTTGCAACATAATCAGATGCTGACCTCGATAAGCATTTAGTGACAGAGAACTTTCCAATATTCGTTATAACATCTTGACTGCGCCCTGTGCTTAGGAACAGCTGGATGAAAGCAAAAAATGCAAATGTCACCAGTGGTCGACCATAACTTTGCATCATGCCGGATGTTCACACCTTTAAAATCGCCATTGTACATCGAACCATGATCAGGCCCAAAATGCGCAGATAGATAATCGGGAATCCGAACACCATGCGATGTCATGATCGCCCACGGATACTTCGTCGTATGGTCTCTGACTAATGTAGAGCAGTCAAGGTACTCATAGTTTATTTGATCATAATCGAACGCGCCTCATAATACCACTTCGGTCACAGCATACCTTTTCAAAAATTATCCTCAATGCAAGCGTAAGCGCAAGTCGAGGGACCAAGGCCTGCAACCTCGGTCTAAATGCTGCACCATCTGAGCGTTTATGGCGCCCTCAGAATGAAAGGATATGCTCTCCTCAGTTTTTGAACACATATATTTTCCATGCTTTGCACTATTCCACCACATCCTCGTCCAGTATGGCCTCTCAAATCACCTCCATATAGAAGAACTGGAAGTGCCTGAATACTTGATCATTCACTGAGACCATTCCATGTCCCGACAAACTCGATACAACTCGTGCACCAGCATAACAGCCAACATGTAAAGGCTGTCTTTACCCTTAACATCGTCAGTTGCTACGCCATTGACGCTACAAAAATGCGCCCTTTCCCTGGCCGTAATACCATTTGAAGCAGCCAATGAGCCAGCAACATGCAGCTTCCTCGACCATACAGGATATCCAACTTACCAAAGAAACGGTTTACATCATACCTTTCGGGTTGTTTGCAAAGGGTATCCATTAATGGGTGCCTATCATCGACGCTCCCTATCTACGCTCGAGTTTCTCAGGGAAGTGTACTCGGTCCGCTAATGTTTGTCATCTATATTAACGACATCTCGAAGAACATCAATTCGAGCTACTGCCACCTCTACATGGACGATTTAACTATTTACCATTCGGACCCATGATTTCACAGACAAAAATCTGCCTCCAGAGTGTTGCAAACTCTGCCGTAGCCTGGTCGAAGGTTAATGGAATATTGAGTGATAAGTCAGTTTGTATGTTGATTTGTAAAAAACGAAAAGACAATGTTGTTTTCAACTCTCCGCTCAAGAAAATGTTGCACTGCCTATTGTTGATACTTTTAAACTGTTAGGTGTTCGATTCGATAATACCTTGAGTTTTAAACCTACTTGCTATCACATTTGTAAAAAGCCCTCTTATGGTGTTTTGTTACCTCAGGAAAGTTTCACCTTTTGTTTCTAAGTCCGTCTTGCTTTTGTTAGTTAATTGTTTTTGTATACATTTTTTGAATACTCTATTGTTATTTATGCCTCGCACTTATCTAAATCTGATATTCATCGAATTGAATCTGTTCGATATACATACGCCAAGATTTTGTCTTATTCTTGGGATTTCAATGAAAAAGTTCAGTATTTTGATTAACTCGGTTGACTTCCTTTCAATAAACTAGTTGATTATCACACATCAGTTGCTTTTTTATGTGTTAAATAATTTATTACCGCCATATTGTTCTTCATGTTTTCTGCAAAACAATTGTAACGCCAGGGTTGGTTTTCGACATAATCTATTATGTCCGCGAGCTCATCATGAATTAATGCTAAATATTGTAGTTTTTCCTATCGTGGTGTCTTGGTGTGGAAAAGCTACCTGATGTTGTTGTTATTGCTGTCACTGTAGTTGTAGTTGAAGTTGAAGTTGAGCTATGGTACATGCTGTGTATGTACATCTAGGCACAGAGTTCTGGATCACCTACTACAAGGAAAGTATTGCTCAACAACGAGAATACTCAACCAATCAAATTCAATTTTTTCAAATCGATTATCGCACCAGACTCGCTGGATATCAAGTTTCGAAACACTATGAACGCGGTGCTGGACGAGGAAATTTTTTCGCGAGCCTTTTCCGTCATGCTTTGCCACTGCTTAAAAGTATCGGAAAGTTATTGGAAAACAAACATTGAGTACAGGCGCCAGTATTGTCGCTGATCTCGCTACAGGACGTCAGTTCAAAGAATCATTTGAAGAACATGGACGAATGCAGCAACTTGCTACATCATCTGGCGATGCAATAAATCAACCGGCTCAAGAATGTGATGGTTCGGGTTGGGTTCACAATGTGCAAAACGAAGAATCGCCATAACCACTCAGATCATGTGGGAGAAAAAGATATAGAACATGGATAAGAAAGCATTATCATCTGCTGACGAAATAACCGAAAGAAGACGACGCAAACGAAAAAGAGGCAGTAAAAACAGATATATTTGGTGATCACACAATTCCTACTTATGACGACGATGGCGATGATGAAACTGAAAGTGCAGAAGAAGAAGAAGATGAAGAAATGGAAACAGTGCCATAGGTTGCTTTTCCGAAGCTAGCTAGTGGCTGCAGAAGATACTAAAATATTTGCTTAGTTGTCACTATTGTTGAAGCGTTTCTTCAGATTACTATTATTTAAATTCTATTTTTTATTTTATTAAAAATAATGGACAAATCAAAAGTGAATTGTGTAGTCTTGCGTTAAGAGTTTTTTAATACATGACTAAAAAAAGTAAGGCAAACACCACATGATAATAGTATTTGCCCAATAACTGTTTGGAAAGTCCGCGATGTGAGTAATTGATGAAAGAATCCCCTTGGGCATAAAATGTAACAACGACAAACGAATTAAATAAAATAAAATTGGAAACTTGAAAAATTTTATTTAAGTTCAACTCGCCTTCGGTAATACAGTAATAACTGTGATTTTTGTTGCCTTTCGTCTTCTTATAGGTAGATTGGGCTGTAGGCTTATAGGCATGATTTCGGGCTGTACTCTCCTCTTTTTTCGCATAAATAGTTTTTTCAAAAACCTTTCAAAGAAAACCATTTTAAACGCTCGGATTATGGCGAGTGCAAAAAGTTGCACAGGTTCACCAATGCTCATGAACGACATTCCGAGAAACAAAATGATTACATTGCCGAGGTAAATGGCCAGGTCGATTGCTGTGAATGCTTGACTCTCGACCATAGTAATAACTGTTTGACTTTCAAAGTAGAAGTTGGCGACTAAATAGTTCTTCTCAATCTCTACTACATTCGTCTTGTTGAATTCTTTTGAAAAGTATGCGATCCAGTTCTTTGATGGGAATTTCTTATAAGTCACCATGGTTTCATACTTTATTTCTTGACAAGCCAGTAAGCATTCGCTACAAGAACTTAATAAGTTGTTGGAAACGAATATTGCGTTTTCTCTTTTCAAACACGGCGTGTCAGCCATGCTACAACTTTTCAATCCTACTGCATAGCGAATTCCGAGCTGCGATGCAATTTCATTCGAAATCGCCACATCGGGTTTACAATTACAGTTCTTTGCAATAAGTTTGGCTGAACATATTTGGAAACACAAGGATTGGTAATATTGTCTGTTTCCAAATAAGTCGTAAAGGAAACTTTTACACCGGCCGAGTTTTTCAGTTTTTCGATCAATAAATGTTGGTCTTAGAGCAACATTGACTACGAAGCCGGGATTCAGACTTATAACTGGCGTGTTTAAAGTATTCAGTGGTCTGAAATTTAATGGATCGTGAACCATTACGCGATATCCGGTGCCTTCATATTTTGGAGCAGCGATGCAATGTTCATATTGAGAGACATTTAACAGCAGTTTTAATCCACGCTGTGAACCGCCACTGTTCACAGCTCTGTTACTGACCGCACTTAGGTTTATTCCATATAAAAGAGACGAATAGTCTAAGTAAAAAGGAAAAAATGTATAATTATCATCCGATAAATAGAGTATACAAATACCAAATTTTTTCAGTAAATTCGACAAAATTGTTGAGGGAGCATAGCTAAAACAATTGTAGCGATCGGGAATAAACTGATTGACGAATGATCCATTGCAATCAAATTGTTCGTCGGCCCACCAGCATTTTACCACACTCCTAAACGAGTCCAAAGCATACGTCTGTTGCATTCCAGTGAATCCTAACTTTTCAAATTGTTCAGCCGACAACTGATCTTCTCGCTTGTCCGTGCTGCAAATCCTCTGGGTCTAAACAAAGATGAATGTTTCGCACACTGGATGAAAAAAATGTTTCGAAGATCAAAAGGTTGCCAAAGATTTCCCACACTGATATCTTTCAGACAGAAAAGACAAGAACTAGAGGTTTATCAAATCAGTTATGGTTCTAGACATAAAAGACATGAAATAGAGTGTATCAAATCGACGCAAACAAGTTAATATACTGCAAGTAAGGCACCAGTTTGAAAAAAAAACATAAGATATTTATGTTTTGAACTGTCAGTTGAATGTGCAGCTAAATGGAAATTTGACATTTCTACTGTGGATAAACATTGTTAAACAGCACTTTATATCAGCAACGATAAGTTGGTGTTTTGTACTTCTGTTAAGATCTGCGAAAATTCCATTGTTTCTGATTCAGCTGAAGCATAAACAAATGTCGCGATTTGCTGTGGACTGATAGTTGATTTCATTCCGAGAAATTGTGGGCAAAATGTTACTGTGGGAAATTCGATTTCTGGAACGTTGTCGTAGGTGATCTGAGTTTGTATCTTGAACGAATCATACAGTAAAATGCTACGTTGACAAAGAACTAAAGATCCAGCAAACATCGATAGAATCACAACTATCCAGTAAAGTTTAAATGGAAATTTTGTACGACGAAGATAGTAAAAACCGTGAATCGCTGTACGGTCGCAGAAATAATTCCAAATCTCACGAAAATTGTTCAACATTTTATCGTTCTCAGCATTCAGTGATAGGTGTATGAGCAAAAGTTCAAAAAGGTTTTCTTCACTCTACTCGCTAGTTAATCACCAAGAGGACAATGATTGGGCATTGTTCTCAAAATCCATTAGAATATTAATTTGTTTTTATCTAGTCATTCTGTTACTAAGTATTTCTCTGTAGGGAAAAAAAAGATGAAAAATAGACAATTATTTTGAACCCATGATGTTTTCGAGAAACTGATGATGAAGGTTGTATCAAGGTCAATATAACTTTGATGAAGAGTCTCCATGAAGATTTTAGAGACAAACATGTTGGCTCTCTCGCTTCTATTGTTTTACCATTTGCGCATGTGTTCAGTGTTTCACAGTTATTTTCTACCACTTTTATTAACTGTCCCTTTTTTTCTTTTTTGTCGTCATAAATCCAAAAAATGGCTTTTTGCACTACAAACAGCATAAACAGTTTGCTATGTGGTGCCAATAGAAACAGATTGATGAAAATTCATGTTATCTTTGCATATCAGGTACGACTATTTCTGTAAGGCTGAAAGATTGCTTTCCATCCCCAGGAGCACTCGTATCCTGATCCAACTCCCGGTCTTGCTCGACTGGTTCATCTACAATTACTATTCTCGAAAACTCACGAGCCTTGTCCTTGACCTTGCTCTTATGAAACTGTTTTGAGCGCTTCCTTCTAGACTTCCGATGCGGAACTAACCCACCCTTGCCGTCCCTTTGGGCAATAAGACCATCCTGTTTCATGGTCCACCGACACATGGTCTATGGTACCCACGAACATAGGTTTGCGAATGGTAGTGTCCCTATCTGACAAATTCATATATATTAAAGGGAAATACCATCAGCATCTGAATGCACCAATGACTTGTTTGACCCAGTGATCTATGTTGCCCTGACGGAACTATTGTCATATGTGAACAGCCCTGCTGAACAATAGTGGCAATCCTCAATATGCGCAACTATAATAGCGTCGACATTGTTACATATGTTCTCTGCTCGCCGAACTGCAATATGAGGTACCAGGTGCCACCATACAGAACCGGGTGGGCCGACTTGTACGTCGTTCCCCGCCCTCCGTGGAGGCCACTTGGTTCTTGTTCGAGCGAGATGTTTGACTGGTCCCTGCTGGGGCCCGGCGACTGTCCTCATCCCGCTTTAGCTTTAGCTTCCTGCTCTCATAGAACAATTGGGCATTCTTTTGCAAAATGTCCAGCTTCGTCACATGCCAAACAAGTTTTCTGCCTAGATTAACTATGACCCAAAGTCTGACTACTATCCTCATTCTTGAATCGAACCAAACATTACTCTTTGCCTGATAAACTGCTCGTGTCTGGGAATGTGACTGCCTTTTGTCCGAAGTTTGGTTCCCAGTGGGTTCCGTCTTCTTTAGCTCGACATGGTTCTTCTCTGCGAAATTTCGGTCTTCCGGTCGAAATCCATGAGACATCACGTAAAACACCTGTTCTAGGGTAAGCGAAGGCTGCCCACCCTCAACATTGTTCGCCTGCTTGTTTATAGATGAAGAGAAAGGTTTGCCATCCCGTAGGATGTGCTCTTCTTGTATGCATGCATTCATGCAGTCCTGCAACATTTTGAATGTGTCTTCTCACCACTTTGCAGCAATCTGAACATTCAGGTCCTACATCCCAATCAGAAAGAGCCTGATATTAGAGCGCCAACTACCATCTGTATCGCTTGGATTGGATCCTGAATAGAACAAAAATGTCTTAAAGCGCATAGCATAGGTCAAAACCTCCTCTTTATCGAGTTGCTTACAGCCGTCCAATCGCATTTCTGCCACCTGTGCCCTATTCTTATCCTCAAAACGATCGAACATCGCCTCTCTAATAGCTTTCCAACTCGTTCTACCCGGCCTAGCCACTATCTTCTCATAAGCATACAAGGCTTTGACCTCTAGCTTTGTGGCTAAACCGTCAATACCCTCATCATCCCCCCATTGGAGGGTTTGAACGAAGAATATTCCTTATTATTTCTTATCTTAATATTCCAATTCCTTATTAAAATTTTTAAATCGAAGCTGCTCGATCGATATTATTAAAATCGAAGCTGCTCGATTCGAAACGGACTTTCTTCATGAATTTCTTCCGAGTATCCCATTGGCCATACCCTCTGTCTAGTGACTGTGCACAGGGCAGTTGGTCGGGCAAATTGGTGGTTAGTCGTTCTAGCTGCTGTACTGACAACAAAGGGAGAGCCAAATCCATCTGAATAGCTTCCTCCACTTGACCAACTGTTGCCGCTCTTTCTCGTTTCGCACATCTGCTAGTTTGTGAGATACTGTTTCCACCCACTCACTGCTAGATGCGCTATGCGCTGCTTCTGTTTCTTCTAACATCACTCCTTGCGGCACTGCTTCTGGCATTTAACCTCCAACTGTATTGCCTGGCACCGGGTGTCGTTGAGCAGCTTCAGCTTGTCATCCACTGTTCCTCCCTCCAAGGACTCCTTGCGAAGCGCCTGTCCAAGGCGGTAGGACTAGTGTTCTGACTATTCAAAATCTCATTTTCCCACGCTTTGCACTGTTCCACGACGTCCTGGTCCATTATGGCTTGATCTACCACTTCGATATAACAGAAGTGGATGCCTTTCAAAACTATTTCGCTCGATGGATCCGTACCTCGCCTAACTCGATACAAACATCGCACCAACGGAACAACCAAAGGAAAAAGGTTGCCCTTCCCCTTCACATTGTCCCTAGATACTCCATTTGTGTTGCAAAAGTGCGCCATTCTTTGGCTCTTATCTGGCTCCAATTAATCAAGGAATCGACTATGGGCGGATTTCTCATCTCGAATTTACTAGTCATACTAAACCTTTTCTCAAATAAAACAAAATACATGCGAGAATTATCCTTAAGAACACAAAAAAGGAGACTGGTCACACGAGTCAGAACTAAGCTGGACCTATGAGACACTGAGGCGCGATACGAATAATAATCTACAACCAAATAGTATTCAATAAATAAACATAAACTATAAAGGGAATTCCCGAGCACTAAAATAAATTTTGGATTGAATAAAGTGCCCCATAAATTCTAGGCCACCCAAGCAGCTTCCCAAAGTGTTCACCAAAGCACATCATTGATTATTAGTTAACCTAGATTGTAGCCGAGATTGTAAGTGATTGTTACTCCTAAGGAAACTACTATTGTCTAAACTAGTACTAAAATCTAAACTATTGTAGTAACTGCTATAATAAATTCCCGCTACCACCTATCATACAAAAAGACATGGCGTCGGATGGTCTAACTGCTTTTGTACGATCCACAGTATTCAGCGTCTCCGCCTGTAGTGTACTACGCTGTTAGGAATTAAATCTACCATCTGTTGTGCTAGTGATCGGCGACAGATGGTCCAACGACTAAGCACCACCAATGATGCTCTCACGTCCCTCCACGTTGATATGGATGACATGAAAACTACAACTATAATTATCCCAAGAAAAGAAAAACTTACAAGCCCTTAATCCCTCAAGTAGAAACGACCCCTTTAGGCACTAGACCAGTGGACAGAGTCCGTTGTACTGTAAGGGTGCGTGGAAAATATCCCTTTTCTGGCCACCTGTACTAAGGAGACAAGTTTCACAGACAGTATTGACCACTCATTGATCATTTCTGTGAGATTAGAATTTTATGCATATTTCATTGAGTTAGTTTTTGAGATGTATATCTTTCATCAACATGTGTTTTATTTCCTTGTTTTCGTTTTGGGTCGATCCGATGATTGTTATGAGTGTCAACGCATTTTGTTTTGGTTGATGCTAAAATGCAAGGCATCAAACTGCCCTTTGCCGGTCTCTCGCATATTTACATACTACGTTTATAGATAAGGGAGACACACATGGTGAGCTCAATGATTGTCACCGCCGCGAAGATTTTTAGCGACCTTACATGCGTAAAGTTAGTTTCGAAAACTGATCAGGACAAAAACTACATTTATGTTTTCGACGGCGGAAGCGGACCAATGGGCGGGCGAGTTTTACATTTGCAAAAAATGCGTTTGCTTTTGGCGATCTCTTTATAATTTTGCGTTTATTTTATCCATTATTAGTTGCTCGTCATCAGGTCTAGGAATGAATACTGGTGACCAATTGCTTTCGCTGAGTGATGGATGCTTGTACACAGGAACAATCTTGCATGAATTCACACACGGGCTGTTTCTATCACAAAGAGCAAAGGTGAAAAAGCCGAACCCATTTAGATAACTCTCAGACCATTGTCTCGAGGTTGAGTACCTCAAACACATTGCGAGCAAAAAATGTGTCCTCGAACAAGACTCGCCTATAGTATTAGAGTTTTTTTTATTATTTCCATCACCTTATTGTGTTAATTGCAGACCAGATCGCGACGCTTTCGTTACTTTAAACATTGACAATGTCTGGTCGGGCTACGCTGGAGCTTTTGATTTATTTCCTCTGACGCGAGCATCTTGCTAGGTTTCGCTTTCGATTATACACCAATAATGCATTACGGCCGAGGCTATATCACTGGCAACAGGATACCATCTTACCAAAAGACCTTCGTGAGAAATAAATCCCCGGAAATTGGTTCCTTTCCGCTAACCTGAATGTAATTCATAAATTTATTACTCTGTAGGATGTTGAATGTAATCAGAAAACAGAATGCATTTATGCAGAATGCAGAATGCAGTAAACAGGTGGACAAATGTTTTTATACAAATCATTTATAAATCAAACCTTCGCATCCGGATTTGAAAATAATATTATCAAATGATGTTTACCTTTTGATGAAAAGCACATTGAAAGCTTATATTTCCTCATCAGTAATATCAATGACTAGCTAAGGTATAAATAAGACACAGTTATGGCAAAGGTATACATCAGATGAAAATGGTCTCGATCATCACCCGCCTATTGTTCGTATCATTAATCTTCAGTAAAACCTTTTTTGAAATTTCTTCTCTGATATTGTGGAGAATTCTCAAATTTATAAACTGCCCAGCCGACATTAAATGTCTAATTCGGTGACATATAATTAATATATGTCAAGAACTGCATTCTTAGAGTGGTTTCAGTATCAGCGTTTCCTACAGAAGCTGATGATCCTGACAGCTATCGGCACCCCAGAGGTAAAAAGTCTGATTAATGTTTCGTATGTTAATCTACATTAAGTTTACACTTAGGTGACCTAATATTAACTAAAAGACAACAGGCTATAGTGGTAAGTTGGAGCTAGCAAGATGTTAGAAATGATGAAATGATGTGACATCATAACGAAATGATGTTACAAATGATGAAATGACAACTAAAGCTGAGATTTCAGGATGGCAAACAAAGAAGCTTCAGTAAGTTCGCAACTTTGTGGCCCAATGCGACTATTCCATATACTGTCGACGCAACGTGGAATAAATTTGAATCTACAGTTCGGTTTCGCGCAGATCTAAATAC
>JAQGBA010001971.1:0-11085 GCA_034698125.1 Prionchulus punctatus | reverse complement strand
TGGAATTACTGTGCCAGATTTGTTATCGCTCGGATTATCTCGGATAAATAAAATATCTCCCTTAAAATTACTGTGTTTTTGCGGTCTTCTACGTGACAATCTTACTGCTAAACAACTGAAACAATGGTTTTGGGAGGTGGTTTTCGCATTATCATACAACAATATTTCGGTGATTGCCACTGTCTGCGATGGTGCTGGAACGAATAGAAGTTTTCAAATGGATCTCTTGGGTGGCAACTGAGAGCAGTGAGTTTAGTCAATTTTCGGTTTCCTTCTGAGACTTAGCTCTTCTTTTATTTTAGAACGTGGACGAAAAATCTGGCGAATCCACATCAAAAAATCTTCATTTTGTCGGATCCATCGCACGCCATCAAAAAACTTCAAAATAGTTGGATGTCGAAAAAACAGTGCTTGATGAAAAACGATGGTCACATTTCGTAAGTGCCCTTTTTTTAAAAAAATATTGGTGATGATTATTTCTAGTTTTTCAGATGGGAGTACATGAAAAAATTACATCAATGGCAAGAAAGGAGAAGCGCCAGGGGCATGTTAGTCGACCATCATTTAACGAAGCGTCATATCGAAATGACTTCTTTTGGGCAAATGTGCGTTCAATTGGCTGTTGACGTTTTTTCGCATCCAGTCCAAAACGTAATGGCATGAGAGGTCGACGAAATCGGATCACAGAGTAAGACAATCATTTTTTTAAAATTTACAATCAGGTTATTAATGATTTTTTTTAAAGGAGGCAGAAGCGACGAGATTATTCATGCACGCCGGTCGGAAATTTTGGCTCGCAATGAACAGTAAAGAAAAATTTTTCAAGCCGAAGCTGGACGATGTTAACGAAGCGGTGGGCAATCCGTCCAAAATGCAAGTTTTTACCAATGATCTCGAGGAAGTCGCCACGTATTTCGATCAACGGAACGGGGAGATCAAAATGGGTATCGATGAAGAAGTTCAAAAATACAAGAATCGTTTTCCCAGTGCCTCGTCTTCAGAGTTCAAACGACAAAGAACGATTTGGAAAAATCAACGAAAACTATGGCTTATCACCCAGCAATGTTACGAAGATATTTCATTGTTTTGCAAAGGACTACCAGAGCTCGTCGAATACATTTTCGACGTTTTGAGACTGGATTTCGGATTTCGGCTGGGATTGATTACACAAGACCGATTAGAAGGAGATTTTTCGATTTTACGAACCCGCGCAGGATCTGGGATTAATCCGATGGTATATGACGCGGCATATACGTTGTCATTCAGTTACATGGCACAGGCACGGCAGAGCCTAATACACCCAATTGCTTAAAGCTCTGTTTAAGCACAGAACACATCGAAGCTCGAATCATCACATTGATTAATAAATCGATTACACCATCGCTGATCATATAATCCGAATGACTAAAATTCAATTTTAACGTCATATCGGCACAAATTCGTTAAATTTTATCCATTTCCGATTTCAGATCATCGTCATTGAGTAAAGCCACCAAAATTAATCTCGAAATTTCATTTCCACATTTCATGTCCATCATACATTTCGCTTTGACGCTGATTGCGAATGGAATACGAAACATCGGCCCATGAATTTTCCTCAGATATTTTCCGCCGATTCCAGTTGGACAATTAGGTGAAACGAGATTCAGCGGAAATAGAGCATCGTTCTTCAAATTGCTTTTTGAATTCATTAATAATTCTTCCGCTGTGTTGACCACAAAACCGCATTGAGTTTCATAGTGTTGATGCAACATCGAGTCCAATTCCATTGAATATTCGGGAATATCGTTTAATTTCGGCGGGACTAGCAGAGACAAATCGATGTGAGCGATCGGGGCGATCGATGCATTAAAAAGAAGAAAATTCCGAAATGTTCTTTCGCTACACCAGTCTTCATTGATGCCCGTCGCAATCTTCGCCCAAACGTTTTGCCAATTATTGATGACGTTTCCGACATAAACCAGAGCTAATATGCTGCCTCGGTCGATTACATTGATCAGTTCTTGATCGCAAATTCGGCGAAATTCATCGGCCAATTGATAATCGATTTTTTGAAGGTTTTCGTGCAATTTTTGGTAAATATTGCGATCTTTATTGTCAATTCAATTGGTGGTGATGAGTGGTGTGGTTCAATCAGTGGTGATGAGATCATATTCTTGAAACTCGTCGATAAGTCGAATAACTTTTCCATCATTTTCAATTGAAAATATTCTGCAAATCAAGAAAAAATCAGTATCTCAAGATCGGGTGAAACTATTTTAATCAAAACAGCATCACTGATTAGGCGAAACCTCCTATTTTTAGAATGAATTTTTAAAAAAACCGAAAACTTATTCCCCGAGCTGACATAAGCTGTCTAGTGGACAAAGTCCCGTCCTGACCAGGGGCCCAAACTTCCACCTAGCCCAAAAACGTAAAAATTAAACGAAATAACTTACTTTAAACGATATCGAAATCCTCGTTTCTTTCTCTTTCCAACAATATATTGCGACATAAATTTCGTTGAAAAATTTCGACCGATTGTCGGTGATGAAATTTCCATCTTCAGCGCCACACCACTTACATCATCCGGGAACGACCGCGCACCAGCATCCAAGAATTTTATCCTGTCCAGTATATCCATTTCTTGGACCAAGGAAGAAGTTTTTTCAACAAGAAGAATGTTTATAAAAAATTTCATTCGATTTGGTTGACATACACTGGAGATATTCCAAAAAATGCTTGTTCAAAAACTTATGGGTCACCCTGTATAGACATGTACAGTATAGTACAGTATATAGTAACTGTATCTTTTTTCGATATAGTAACAATGTTATCTCCAATAAACAAGTATTAAAATACCAGAGGCTCGGCTGTTAGCTACTATGCCCAGTAGACCGTGCGGGCAGGCAGCACATTACATGTTCATTACCATGCAATTACATACCAACACAGGGCATGATGCAATTGAAACTAAAGTGTGCTAAATTGCCTCCTCAAGCATTTTGCTATTCTAACTCAATTATTAATGCCAGTGGGCAAACGAACCACAATATCATCACACCAGCCAGTGAAATACTAGACCAATAGAGAACATGTTCCAAGTGACCATTGTGTAGTCAAGCAAAAAAATATCAATCAGAAATCGAAACTTGTTTAATGTATTTCGCTATTACAGATGTCAACAGTTCGAAAGTGTTTGCTTGTTTGTAGACATTCCTGTCTTCAACTTGCAGCACTGTTTGTAGCTTCCCCCTCCGTTCTTCAAAAGTCAAAAACATATTTTAAGATGTAAAACAGGCTCAAATATTTCTGATACCAGTGTCACAAGGCAGATCGTCAAGTAATATAATGCAATTATTGCTTACCGAATGATGGAATACCTGTACACGATTAGAAAGCTTACATATAGAAATCCTTGTTGAAAATTTTTGACTTCGGTTGTGAATTGACGAGAATTGAAGACTAAATAACTGACGAGAAATGTCATCCAATTCAGCCGGAGTAAATTCAGAACTCAATGTGAAAGTGCAATGATCAAACGCGACCTTTTTCTTTATGAGACAATTCAATTTGTAGCGGAAACATTCGCCTCATATAAAGATAAATATAACACTAATTTGCATGTATTTAGCAAAAGCAATGTCTTGGCTTTCATCCATCATTAAACCCAGCGTGGCACTTTCTGGACGACTACTAAATGTTGTTTGTTGCAAAACGCTTTTGATCATTTCGTATTTGGTCAAAATGACGAAATATGGCCCGAAATTCGCTGTCTCGCGCACGTTTCGCGTGCTGGCCAATCGGGTTTCGGTCGCTCGCTCGCTCAATTCTTCCCGTCGCCGCGGTTACCGCCCGCGCGATGGATGGCGAGAGGGGCGAACGATGAGACGAGGCGCTATTGAAAACGCTGATGACTCATCGTCGAACCCAATAAGGGCAAAGGAGATGGTCCAGGAGGCATTCGTTTATGCAAAGGCATGTTTTGATAATTGATCTCAATATAATAATTATGATTACAGAAAACCAAAATTTGAAGCTCCATAAAAAGGAGAGGTAATTTAAAATAAATAACAACATTTTTTTTTGATAACTAAAAATAAAGTTAAATCTTGTTTAAAAATGTAATTCTGTGTCAAGGAAGACCAATAAAGAAAGAAAAATAGGTTGGAATTGGAACAGATAAATAAAAGAAGAAAACTGGTTTTCTTTTGTGCGTTTGCCTACAAGAAGAGAACATCATAAAACGTTTGAATAAGAGGAACCAATATAAACTCTTTTTTAAATATTGAAAATACAATACATTCGTAAAACTGCACAAAGAATTTTTAATAATTGCTAATTAGTTTCAGTAAACTGAATGTGCACAAGAATTTTCTAGTTTCTATTTTCTATTATTTCTGAGGTAAAAGATTTATTTTGTCTACTTTTGAACGATTTTTGATCAGATTATTGAATGGAATCATCTGTAAGATAATCATGTTAGAACAATGTTTGAAAATGCAGAAAATACAACCGCTATGCCACTGATAAAAATTTGAAAGCACTCAAGCTATTTAAAAATGGCATGCTAGTAAAACAGATATGTCAGGCACACCATTTCCATTTGTTCTAAATGTTGTTTTTTTTTGTAATGCAAACATTTTTCAGTTTTATCTGCTTTATCACAATTATGTAAATAGTTTTCTTTGATCAGAATCAAAAATTGACCAGAATCAATAAATCAGGCATAACGTGCAAACCAAAATGTAACTAAATTGTGCAAACCGAGATCACAGATTTTCTGAAGGTGGCACCACATAAAGCATTCAAAAAAGCATGATTTTAAGTCACTAATTTCTTGCATACTTTATGATTGCATTAACCAAAAAAAACATAAAAATATTGTCTAAACCATGTTAAAGGTCTTTGTACTCATAGTTCGTCTGGATACTCCTGTTCTTCATATTTCGATATGGGTAAAATAGTGTCTCGATACTCCTGTTCTTCATATTTCGATATGGGTAAAATAGTGTCACGCCCAGCAGTAACCAATACAATATTTTCTAATACTCTCTTTTGGTTTTTTAATTCTTGAATGCTGGCCTTGCGATTTTTCTCTAGCCATTGTAATTTTTCTTCAACAGCTTCATCAATTGACTTAATCTGTTCAGCTGATAATTTCCCACTGAATTTTTTCTTATCAGTAATTTGATTCTTCAAATAATAAATGTACGATTCCAGTTCGTCAAGCGCTTGCTCTCGTTCTTTGACACGTTTATCTTGGTGGAAAAATTGCTCAGCGTCTATTCGCATTCGTTCGATATCTTCGGGGCTTAACCGATTGTGATCATTCGTAATAGTGATTTTATTCTTGTTTCCAGATCCTTTATCATCAGCTGTCACGTGTAAAATACCGCTGAACTCGATTTCGAATGTGACTTTAATTTGGGGCACGCCTATAGGTGCTGGTGGAATACCATGTAAATCGAACTTTCCCAATAAGTTATTATCTTCAGTCATTGGTCGTTCACCTTCGAATACCTAAAAGACAACGATTTCAGTAATGATTGTTAATACATTTTTTGCAAAATCACATAATAAAATTTTGTCAAATTCAAGAAACAAATGTTTTTCTACTCTGCCAAATTTAAAAATTTTGCACCCTTTTAATTTTTCAGCTATACTTACTGGAATTACTGGTAAAAACAAAAAATTTCTAAATGCTTAGTTGACTCCTCCCAAAGTTGATTAAAATACAAAAACGAACTACATGTACAGTATACAGTACTCACACTTGTTACTTAAAACAATTTACTTGAAATACATATTTACCCGAATAGTAACAGATTGTTGATTATCAATGCCGGTAGTGAAAATTTGAGATTTCTTAGTCGGAATAACAGTATTACGAGAGATCAAATTCGTCATCACGTCTCCTTTGGTTTCAATGCCCAAAGTTAATGGATTGACGTCCAACAACACCAAATCACCAGTATCTAAAGTATAACGTCGATTTTAAATAAATTTTAAAAAATTATTTCGTAAATTTACCCTCTTTGCCCGATATAATACCAGCTTGAATAGCGGCACCGTAAGCGATGGTTTCTTCCGGATTAAGACTAACACGCGGTTCTTTTCCATTGAAATATTCTTTCAACAACGATCGAAGTTTTGGAATACGAGTACTGCCACCAACCAAAACGATTTCGTCGATATCTTCCTTTTTCATTCCACCATCGTCCATAACTTGTTGCACTGGTTTCAAGGTCGAATGAAAAAGATCCTATGAAAAATAAATTGTTTGTATTATAGTTCAATAAATGTGTGCGTGTGTGTGTGTTTTTATCTCTTACCATATTCAATTCTTCAAATTTAGCACGCGACAACGTTTCTTTGAAATCTTCTTTAACCGAAAATCCTTGACCAAAAAACGATTCGATTTCGATTTGAACTAGATCATGCATACTCAATGCGCGTTTCGCTTTCTCCACTTCGCGACGTAACTTTTGAATGGCTCGATTATCTTTATGGATATCATGACCAGATTTCGTTTTGTATAATTTGATAAAATATTCCATTACGCGGTTATCGAAATCTAAGCCTCCTAAATTCGTATCGCCATTGGTCGCTAATACGTCAAAGATGCCATTATCGATCGTTATTAAAGTTACATCGAATGTGCCACCACCTAAATCGAGGACGAGATAATTCTTTTCGCCTTCCCTTTTATTAAAACCGTAAGATAAGGCGGCTGCAGTTCTAAAAAGTTTGTTTTGGTATATCGATTATGATCGAATAGATCGATCACAATGATTATGATCATAATTGTATGAAAGATTAGATCAATCTAATATGATTGATCGAATCGTTTGAATCGAAAATAAAACTTACGGTTCGTTGATAATATGCACGACATTCAAACCGGCAATTGCACCAGCGTCTTTCGTCGCTTGACGTTGAGCATCGCTGAAATAAGCTGGAACTGTGACCACAGCATGCTTAATTTCTTTGCCCAAATAAGCTTCGGCTATTTCTTTCATCTTTCCCAAAATCATGGCGGATATTTCTTCAGGAGTGAAGACTTTGACTTCAGTGCCAACTGTGACTTGGATGTGAGGTTTATTGTTTTTATTGATGACCTAAAAAGGCGAAATAATTTCAGTAAAAGTAAAAGTAAATTATTAAAATTTGCAACGAGTTTTAACATATGACATATGTAAAATGGAAGTTCGAATTTCATCAGATTTGGATTAAGCTCTAGCACTTTCGATTTAGTATGGGTAACCGAAATATCAAATGATAAGTTTCAATATTATTGCGTAATTTTTTAAATTCATTATAAAAAAGTTGCTCGGGAACGTGCAAGTCCAGTGCATTAGGCCAAATTGGCGGCAATTCAAATTTTTTAAATAATTTTACTGATTTCCTGCTGAACAACTGAAGACATTTTCAAAGTTTAGGTGTTTTTTAAGGTTTTTAGCATTGGTGAATTCAGCAGTAATTTGATAAATAATTACTAATTTGATAATAATTTATCATTGCTAAAGAAATAAAATATTTGAAACGCCGCCAAAATGCACTTGGAATGCATAACACTTACGCGTTCCCGAGCAACGTTTTATAAAATAAATTTTATGCTTGCTCGTTAGATATTTTGACGACCTCCATAAAATCAAAGGTGCTAAATCTAAATTTTACTAAAATAAATGCAAACAATCCATGTTATCTTAAAGGAAAAACATATTTGAAATCATAACATCAAAAAAATAGCAATATTCCTTACCTTAAAAGGCCACAACTTCAAATCGTGTTGAACCGAAGTATTGTCCCATTTTCGACCAATCAATCGTTTGATATTAAAAATAGTGTTTTCAGGATTTGTCGTCAGCTAATATTTGGCCAATTCGCCAATCAAACGTTCACCTTCGAGTGTGAATGCGACATACGAAGGCGTAACACGATGACCTTGCTCATTGGCAATAATTTCGACTCCACCATTCTTGAAAACGCCCACGCTGGAATATGTCGTACCCTAATCAATGCCGATAATTGTTCCTAATTTCTCTTTCTCTTTTTTCGGATGAAGCAATAAAAAAAACAAAACGGATGAAGCAATAAATAACAAAACGCTCGATGCTAATGCGAATTTCATTTAGTCTTAAATGTAAATATCAAAATTGATAAAGAAACAACAACGTACGGTCTCAAAAGCTAATGCCCAGCGAAAGCATATATAAAATGTATGTGAATAAAATACTTTTAAGTAAAGTTTGAGTGAAGCTGCTTCATGTAAAATAGAAAACCAAAAAAAATGTTTGACTATAAAAAATAGATAAGATCAATGTACAATGTATGGATGACACATTGTAATTTTTAGTCGAACAAAACAAATAATGGCTGACAAGAATAAGTCATTCGATGAACTGTTTTGTAAATAATGTGTAACTGGCATCTTTTAAGCTTGTAACAAAAGTTGCGCCTATTAAAGCCTGTTAACATAGGCTTTCTACTAGCGTTACTTTTGATGTACGTGAGACAAACCAACACTTATGATATTACTCATTTATTCAAATCGTGAGTAATAAAACTAAGCGGACTGAGGTCCGTCTCCCTAGGCATTTTTATTTGGGCTACATATTGTGGAGCTAAAATGTTTAGGCGATGGAAGCTGGTAGTTCAACCAATACAATAATCAAATTTTTATCACACATACTTACGAAACAGTTATAGCTTCATAGGATAGCTTTATAGCATAAACAAAGCTTTAAAAGCATAGGTTTGACACCAGCATGTTCCACTATAACTTTTGAGTTTCAGTACAGCACAGTACAGTATGACCCAAACTTTTTTACTTTCAGTACTGTACAGTATACTGGAACATGCTGGCATAAGTTGCCTTTAATAAGAATAGCTAAGAAAGGTTTGGCATGTTCACTGGAAAACAATTTGGTGGAGGGCATTTTTGCATGCAAATCTCTTTGACATAAGCTCGGCTCGCCTCGCCTCAGCGGCTCCGCTCCGCTCACCTCGCAGGGTTGTGCTACAACACCAAGTTTCGTATGACGAAGATCTCTAAAGTTTTCTCTTTGGTCACGCTACCTCTACTGCCTAATAACATTAATGTTAAATGATGTCATCTTTCAAAATTTTTCAGAACGTTCCTTTCAACACCCCTACAAACACTGAACCTTTTGCAACATGAAATTTACTATGAACAGAACGTTACCCCATGTTGTAACATCTCTTGAGTCATCGATTACGAGGGGTAGAATAAATTCAAAAGTATAGCACTTTATTTAATTAAAATCAGTTTATTTAGAATAAAAGTGTTTGATTTTTTATAATCATGCAGGTGTTACCAATTTGTCGCATAAATAGTAGGGCACAACATGTTGTTGAATTAGCAAATATTATTGTATGGTTTTTGAATATATCTAATTGCATTTTTTGTTACGCTTTACACTTAATTACTATTATTTCTCACTTTGAAGTCAAACACTTTTGCATAAAGATGGACAATACTGTTAGCTACAACATATTAAAATTTTAACGCAAACCGCCTAACCATTCCTGTGCAAAAAAATTTAGTGAAAACAGAGCACTCCCACATGGTAACACTTTTTTGTGGCATGAATTTCGATGGTCTAACCCTAGGGGAAAACTAAGCGGACTGCCGTCCATCGCCCTAGGCATTTTATTTTGGCAGAAAGAAATTTTTTGAACCGCCATGTAATAAACCTAGAATTTTTAGGTGTTGGAAGCTGGTAGTTCAACCAATACAATAAGCCGATTTTTTATCACGCAAACTTTACCAAATGTAGCATTATCATATGGTTTGACAATACACTTCTATAAGTTGCCTTTAATAAAAATAGATAATGGTCAGAAAGTTTGACATGTTCACTGGAAAACAATTTGCATTGTTGAATGTATAGCTCTGTAGAGTTAACATTCTTTGACGTGAGCTGGGCTCAGCTCGCCTCAGAAGCTTCGCTCCGCTCCGCCGCTTTGCCTCGCCTCGCAGGGGTTTGCTACAACACCAAAATTTCGCATGACGAAGGCCCCAACATAGTATACAGACTTTTATTAAAATTTATCGTTTGTCCCTTTGGTCACGTTACCTAATCTCTACTGTTTCCGCTATTGCCTAAATGACGTCATCTTTCACACTTCTATTTGGAACATTCCCTATCCTTTCGATTTTGATGTGGTGCTCATGGAAAGTCACTTTCAATTTTATATTTGATTTTGCAAAATGATGAAAAATTTCAAGTGTAGATGTCAACCTCTTTATGGCGCGACACACTTATCTTCAACTTGTACCAATATGTGCAATCAAAAAAATATTCAAATTTCATACTATTTGGAATGCATAAAAATTATGAATTGACTACTCGGTTGGCTAATAGAGCAAAACTCGACCCGTTTTCTCCACTCAAAAACATATTCCGCTCGACTATGGAGCCAACCGACACAAATGGTATATAAAAATCCTATTGTTCACCACAGTTGCATGTCCTCCACGGACTGGCACATCCCCCTCTGGCCAGGGCCGCCCTTAGGGCTAGGCGGTATAGGCGGCCGCCTAGGGCCACCGCTGGCTAGGGGCCACCACCAGATTGGAAAAAAAGCTTTTAATTTGTGATAAGGTCAAATCAGTAAAGGAAAAAAGTGAAAGTGTTTTCTACATTACTCTGCAAGAGATACATACTGTAAAAGTGTAACACTTATGTAACTTATGTCTGACTGGCTGTCTGTAACCACATAAATACAAATTTCTTTTTTTATTAGCATCTGCATTTGAATTTTGCTTAGGCGATCTGAAACTTGAGTTCAGCTGCTTGTCTTTTGGCCTACACATATGTGACGTAGCAATAGAAACATATTCAAACTAGATCCACAACATTCAAATAGATCCATAATTTATCAAATTTCATTCTAATTATCAAGTTTTCTTCTTTCTTTTCTTTTACTTCTAAATTGCATTTTATCTAAAACAAACATAAAGTATACTGTAGATTACTTTATTTTTAATATCTTTCACTACATAGTTTTTCTAAGTTTACATAATTCAAAAGTTCTCTCTCAAATCCAAACAATCTGCCTCGTTTACATTTTTCTTCT
>JAQGBA010001970.1:0-11092 GCA_034698125.1 Prionchulus punctatus | reverse complement strand
TCGCAGAACACAATGCCGCTGATGAGGTTTCCAAAAAAGATGTCCAAACAATGCGGAACGATATCGAAAAAGCAAAGGAAACAAGGAGAATAAGAGCAAGAATGGCGCCAACTAATTGTCGAGCTTGCGAAAGAGTTTTCTCATGCAGTATTCGATATCAAAACCATTTTCAAAAATACCATCCACAATACGATTTGGACAGCATGTACGAAGATAGTGAGTGCATCAAATGTGACCGGTGCTTTCGACCGTTCAAGCACGTGCCGTCGTTGAGGATGCACTGGGCGAAAGCGCACAAAGAAGCGTTCAATAAAAGATCTTTCAGAAGATACGTCCAACAAAGTTACAATGCAAAAATGGCTCATCGAAGTGCGGAGACAGTCAGTCCCAGCAGTAAAATCGACGTATCGTCGTAAAATATACCGATTCAATGTCAAAGAATGCTTTTAGTGGTTGGGTCGTTTTCATTTTCTAATTGCGATAGCGATGGTTCTAATTTATGTGGTTTACTCTAATTCAACTTACTATAATTACTTACTTACTTTAATTTACTTAAATCTATTTATTTATATTCAATTATTTATTTATTAATTTATTTAATTATTAATTAATTTAATTATTAATTTATTTATATTCAACATGCCAAAAAGTCCGCCAAAGATCCGCCGAATAAAAAAGTTACTAAATCTGCTAAATCTCCGAAATTATCCCCTAATAGTGAAATGTAAATTAACTACCTCCAAGTGCGTTATCGAAAAAGAACATTCGTCCTTGGCTCAAAAATCCAGGGAAACACATTGAGGAAGATTGTTTTCATACTTTAGTTTAGTTGTTATCCCGACGTATTTTTTTGTTTTTTTAGCTTCAAACTCAGTCAGCACACTGCTGTTACTGTATATACTGTTAGTCGATGCCGGTGCTGAGAACTGCTGCAATGAGAGTATGGTAGTCGATTTCATTTAATCATTCATTATTTTTAAAAAAAGTTGTCCAACATCAATATGACACAAAAAGATAAGAAATACTAGAAAATACTAATACAACTACAGTGGGATATCTGAAGTAATTGAGCGACTCTCAATTTAATCACTTGCCAAATCAGAATAATTTACGACTCCATATCACGAAAATGAAACTCTCCACAGTAGTAGCTGCCAGTGCAGAGAACTATGACGATGAGAATTCTGCAATAATCGACTTAATTTAATCATTAACCTTTTATAGAAAAAAATCTGTTAAAAACCCATAAGACAAAAAAGGATTAGAAAATATTAGCTGTCAATATAAAGGACACAGAGAATCAGTCTGTGTTGACATATTAGCTTACATCCTGCTTTTTATATGAAGTCAAAATGCTACACGATAAGTTAATCTATTGCTAAAGAGTGTTTATATAATGGACATGCTGAAAGCATTACTCTCTAATGCATCAAAAAACAAAAATTTATTTATTTATTTAAATATCTACAAAACAACGATAATGTCAACGATTTTCATGTGCATTTTCTTGGGAGTCATACCTTGGACACTTTGGCCCATAGAAAAAGCCGAAACAAAACAAAAAAAAGATTTACAACAAACACCGACTTTAAGACGCTTTCTGCAAAAAAAGTGGAAATCAGCAAAATGGCTGTTATAACTGGTCGGATTCTGAATCGAGGTCAGCGCGAAGCGATTTCAATTTATTTTAATTTACGGCCGCAAATTATACATTAATTTGTATGTGTATAACACCCACAGAAAAGTTCGCTTCTCTGTTCTTACTCGTTCTTTGTTAGGTAGCGCGTGTAACAAACGGTTAAAACCCCTCAAATCCTGTAAGGCTATCCAATATCTTCCGAGTACATTGGTTGGCACAGCGGTTAGCTAGGGCAGTTGTGTCACAATTGTTAGAATCTATGCGTTTCTTGCACAAAATTTGTGCTTTAATAGTGCTTTCCTAAGTTACCTCGAAAACAATTTCGCTAACAACACTAGTAAAACAACCGTCTAACACAAAAACATTTACTTCTACCACGATATTTTAGTATATTTTTAACAAGGAACGATTTTTTTGCATAAAATTATAAAAAGCATGAAATTATTGCAATAAGCATAACGAAACCGAAATGCGACATTTAAAACGCTACAATAATGGCTCATTATTACACTCGAAATAAATGTATTTTTTGTTGTAAATTCTATTTATTTTTTTATAATCGGGTGAAGCGTAAACTACTAATAAATCGCGGTTTCGATATCGCAGACCGAATTATCAACCTATAAAATAAAATAAGCGAACTATAAAATTGTTGCATAAATCCTTTTGTTATGGCATATTATTCTTACATTCTGTTTTTCACCCAGAGTCAAAATGGTATTCGACGATTAGACTCGCTGACTACTGTACGTCTTGTTTTTTTTCATCGCCTTTAATTAAGGCTAGGGCACGTGTAAATTAGCGTTTTATTATGTTCATCGTTTCCTTTTCAAACTTGTTTAAAGAATAAAATCAAATCAATCAATCAATTGTGCATTGAAGTATTTGTAGTTTTTTAATTTGCATGCAGCAAACTGAATACTACGTGGATTATAGAGACTTGACTGTCCAGTATAACGCCAAACAAGGCATTTTAAAATAACTTCAAAATAGTGGGCCCAACATTGAAGGCAAAGTAAGCGGATAGTTATAATAATGCCGACGCCATAGATTCATTGATTCATTGATACTGTTCAACAGCAAATGCTGACAAAGTAATGCGGGTTGTTGCAACGGATGTTGTTGGTAACCGTTGCAAAGGGTTGATGAACAAACCACAGGCTGGCTGAAACAGTGAGTATCTGAAATAAAAATTCATTAGTTTTCAAAATTAGTCTAGAAAACAAGTAAACAAATAAATTTCCCACCACTAATAGCAGGATTAACAGGCCGTTGAGCCACTGGACGAACGATACCGGTAGATTTTAGAGTTGACTGGATTTCAGTTTGAACTGACTGTTTTTTTGTTGCACCTTGCTTTCTTCTGTTTTTAGTCTGTTCGGCCATTATTTGTCGATGTCTTTTAGCGTCGACACACTAAAAAAGTTTCAACTACAGATGAGACAATTGTCAGGATAAATCATCGGGCTTTCCATTTTTGTTACAGACATGCATCGAAGACTTTACTTTGCATTTCTCCCCTTGGTTTTATCAAACGATATTGTCATACTGTAAGTCACGTTGTTGCACGTTTGTGCGTTTGTGTCTCATTGTTATTAAAAAATTTGAAACTTTTCCAATTTGAGTTTTGCGAAAAACAATCCTGCAATTTTATAGTATCTAAGAAAAAAGAACTATGCGATCCGTCTATGTATTTGGCTCCAAGCGAAATTATGTTTCAACCGTTAATCATAAATAGTCATAAACGTTTCAGAACCGTATAGACAGACACGTTTCGATGACCTTGAAAATATGGAAAAATTTTTATGAAACAAAAAAAGACGGGTTAGTAACCAAGGGGCGCAAAAAAGGAGAACAGCCCTCGTTTATGAAACGTCGAACCTACAGCAATGAGACTATTAAGAATAACAAAATACGTAAAGTTACAGTAAGACAAGATGCTTACAGTTTGGCAAGGGCAGTCCTTGTAAGCGCACTTCTTTTTGTGACCCTTCAGATGAACCAATTTTCCATGATTCTTACAGAGTGTACAGTGCTGTTGGCGATCTTTGTCATCTGGAAAGTTGAAAAAACTCACTGGCTAACGTGCTATTGAGCACAACTGTCATCAGAAACAGTGGTGCTTACATGTATGCTAGTCATCTACCACTGGTTATTTAAAAATAATTCACTTACCAAGAACAACGTCCAAATTGTTTCTCCTATTATTTCTGAGATCTTTGTTAATTTTCCTTCTCTCGTTATTCAAGTTGCACTGGGGGCACTTGCAAGTTTTGTACTGGCATACGTGGCCTTTTCTCAATACAATTTCCTTGTGATTTAAGCATCTTTGACATTTATAATTCCTCTCCTCGCGAACTAATTTCGCGTCGGGGCTCATCGCGAAACGTGTCCAAAACTGAAACAAATATTAGAAACTCTTTTCAGCAACACGATACTGTAGAACGACAAAGGCGGTACCCCGACTATAGTCCCCGCTCAGTCTATTGGACCAAGGTTGTTAAAAAGTTTTCTCGACGCGTAAAAAAACAAATTTTCGGCATAGGATGTTATTGAAGTAATAGTTTACTAGAAAAACAGGATACGATAGAAAAGTCGAGTGTAAAAAAAACGCGCCAACTGTTTGGCAATGGACCGTTAGTCGGAATTGACCTCTTGGAACTAAAAGAAAACACAAAAGAGAACTATTATGATGATATTAGGCGCCAAAACAACTTTCAAAGCGCCTCGCGAAGTTTTTATCCGAAGTTTTTTTGTGGAACAAAAAATTACACCGTTTGCGTCCTCCTAAGACCACAAACTAATCTCGATTTACGACTGTGAAGATCATTATTTTTGGAATTCGTCGCAAACAAACAAAAATATTGTAACAAAAGACAGATTTGAAAAGTTTCTGAATAAGGAAAAACAAATTATTGGTTACTCCACCTTCTCCACCCATCAACCCCCCTGGTGTGAAATAAGTGTCCATAAGGGAACCATGGCCAAATAGGTTTCATGTTCCTTTAATAATTGTGAGAACATCACATTTTGAATGAAATTCAAATGTTGCTCGAAAATGTTTCGGCGTCGGCAATTTATCCAGCAAAAATTGCTAATAAAATGATGAAACGAGAATTGAGTCGGATTCGACAAATAAAATCCACGTGCAGAGATGCAAAAACATCTTGACACGTGCATGTATTTATTATAGCAATGGAACAAACCTGTCCATTTTTTAAAACTTTGCATTTGCGGTTGTAGAGGTAAAATTTTTCTGCAACTGTAGAATCGCGTTTTAGCGCGGTGTTAATCAAAGCGAATATGTTTTGACGCCTAAAAACGTTTCGTCTGGGCAAAAGTTGAGTCTGCAAAAATTGCTAAATAATTTCATACGATAAAAATTATCAATCTCGTTCCTGCGTTTATAGGTCAAAAAAATGAATCATGTTGCATAAACGTACAGTAAAGCAAGGTCGTCTAGTTTTTTTACGGGACGTACTGTAGAATTCGTCATAGACGGTGCCAGTCGGTGCCAGGCACTGTACAAAACATATATAGGTATTGTGTGGGTTAGCGTGCTGTAGACTGATTTTTATTAAACGGCGGACTGGTTTTTTGAGGGGAAGAAGTATTTTTTTTATACTAAAAACACCTGTTTGTGGCCGAAAACTCGTTCAAGAAACGCGTCAGACAGCAAAAAAATTAGTCAACTGGTACCGTCTGGCACGAAGAAGAATGTAAACAAAGAACACGTGATGGTACGGAGATATTCAAATGAACATTTTTTTGATCAGTAAGTTATCAGTAATATCGTACGGTACAATAAATGGTTTCATGCGTAACTCAATGGAATTACGTCCCGGGTTGAATTCACATGCTATTAAAACATTTATTTAACATGGTTACTTTCCATTCAGCAAAAAAATATCGCTTGATGATAAAAGACAAACAAAATTCTCAAATAACTAGGCTGGAACACTCTGCAAATTAAACAATAGTTTCTGACTGAAAATACAGTCTCCTCTGGCAGTGAAGCGTGATTTTGTCGGAAATTATTGTGCTGGTTTTATGATAAACCGTTATTGTTTTTGATCAGTAATTTTTACTTGATTACCATCCTGAAATTGTCGTAGATTCATCTGTTTGCATTTTCATAGTTTATCAGTGTCAATAGTCTGAAACTTGCTTCATTAATTTTAAACATTTTTCAACTTTGTTGTAATTTTCTGTATCCCCGCTCATCCAAAGCAGCCTTTGTTGTTTGACTATTGTCAATAACAAGTAAAACTACAGCAAATCCGAGCAAATTTACAAGACACAAATGTGCTAATAGATAGATTTTTACTAACTCAAAATGAGTTGAAAATTATGGAGAACTGAACCGTTCAGGATAGATGTCCCATTATTATTATTATTTTTATCAATCATCTTTGTACCAGGTTGCAAAATGTCTCGATTTTTTTTGTTATCTAAAAGCAGCATTTTTTGGCTCAATGACAAACGAAAACGGTAACTGCAAGACGAGTTTGGAAAGGAAAAGTTTGTTACTCTACTTTGTCCATTAACGCTCCCTGCTGTGATATAGTATTCATATGGAATCACGGTTAAATGGATGTCGTGTTCGATAATTGTGAGAAAGTCATCATAATGTGAATAAAGTTCAACTTTCGATTGAAAAGGCTTTAGTTGCGGTAATTTCTTGAGTGCAATGCAAGTAAAATGATTAAACAGCAATTTACTGTATTCGATCAATTTAACACATAAAATTGCTTTAAAAAACAAACTTAACTTGACAGCATGTTGTTATGGAATGAAAGACTGTCCAAAATTTAAAAAAAATTTTAAGCAAAAATATACCTTAATCTAGGTACTAACTTTTCAAAGTGGAACTCGCCTTTCACTGGATTTTTGACTACCCAATTTGCCAACATTTTTTCCAGGGACCGGCTGGCCTGCAAATTAGCAACAAGATCGTATTACCTGTAAAATTTTTCCACTGAATCCATGGAATTTTACAAAGAAATTATTACGGGAAGCGAATACAGTAATTTTTTCTCTAAAAATATATTTTGATTTTGGGTTTTATAATAACCAACGAAACTCGTGATTTGCTTTAAAAATTTTTAATGAAGCCATTCTTGGTTGTGAGCACAAATAAATAAAATGCAGTTTTGAAAAAACATTGGGCAAGGATGCAATTAGGGAAAATTGCAAACAGTGGTCTGACAAAGCAGTAATGAGGCTAATTCTATAACCTTTTTAAAATTTTTAAAATGCAGATTTGACAATTTCATCAGTCAGTAAAATAAAAACTGATGAAAGCGCCAGCTTTCTAAAATCGGCACGCAAATGCAACTTCATTTTTCTGACTGGCTCGTCGTAAATATCCAAAGTTCTTCAAATAGCAAGCGATA
This sequence comes from Prionchulus punctatus, assembly GCA_034698125.1. NCBI lineage: Eukaryota > Metazoa > Nematoda > Enoplea > Mononchida > Mononchidae > Prionchulus > Prionchulus punctatus. Next base: position 4,057 of record JAQGBA010001970.1, on the reverse strand, counting down.
TTTCTTGTTTCATTTTATTCTTCCAAGTTTCTTGTAAAATTTTGTTGTTTTCGATCGGATCGATTTTGTACCCGATGACGTGAATGTTGCACACGTTTCGCTCGTCGCTCACTTTCGATGATCGCCTCGAACGATTGATCATCTTTTTGAACGATCTAATGATCGTGTAACGGTCCATAGCCACTTTCGCGAGATTTTTATTGAATCCGATCAAAAATATCGGCTGCAAAATGCAAGTGATTGAAAAGATCAGATACACGTACGTGGATAAATGAACGTAATTTTCTATATCCCCGCTCTTCCAAAGCAGCCAAACGAAATAGTAAGAAATGCACAAAATGAAATTGGAAATAGCTGAACTGACCACGATCGGCAAAAGCGATTTTGCGATTAAGATATTGTTCCATATTTGATACCTTTCGGATAAACTTCTCGTGGTGACATTCAACGAGCTGTCCAAATTTTGTTTGTTCTTGAAATGGATGTAACCATAGCAAGCGAACGTCATCAGTTCTAAAACGCCGAAGAAAGCGGCGTTGGCTATAACTTTGAATTTCGTCTGCGAATCGGCTGTCGAGCAATAGCACAGAACATCATCCTCGTTGTCGAGTTGAAAAAAGCCAGCACTAACATTCAAAGTAGCCGCCGTCCACAGGACGAAAACTGCGAAAACGATGCGCTTGCTCGTCCGTTCCGGGTCGGACAGTCGGCTACCGACAGTTGCTAAAAATCTTTCGATTCCAACCATAGACATCGAAAACAGGTCTATCGTCATCGACAAACTGTGCAAAAAAGTGAAACACAAGCACTGTAGACGATTCATTTTCACAGCGTCCATTCCGAGACCGATCATGACGAAGTTGTACAAAGATCGCGTCAGCATGAAAGTCGACGTCAAACTGTTCGAAATACAAAAGTTCATCAGCAAAAATCGAACGTTCATGTGAAACAGCCCGTGCCGCTGTTGAATCATGTGAAATACGATGATACTCAAGTAAATAGCCATCAATGACAAAATCAAAATCAACACACTGTTGAATGCCAACATGGCGTTAAAATTGAAAGATGGGCATGGTAAACCGGTAAAATTCATGTCTGACAGATTTGCAAACATAGTTATTTTATTCTCCCCGAAAGATAGAACAAGTCATGAGAAAATGTTTCAAGAACTATGGAATAAAATGAGCTTGTTTAGCGTTTCATGAAATAGTTCCAATCAGGCCTGTTTTTTGCGCTCATTAGCGCTATATTGAAGCAATTTGATTTATGCGCAACGTTTGCATTGAAACTGAAAAAAATTCAAATTATATATTACCCATTGTGTCGCACGTTACCATTGCCAATACGCTTAGCACGTGCTTGTTTACTTTACTTTCTGTCTTGCTCACGTTATTGGCTGACAATGTTTTTGCCACTTTTCGAAAAGACCCCTGCATGTTCAGTGTTCTCTGAATTAAGGGCAACAATTGTCAAACCGAATTAACTTTAATTATTGAAGCAACAAATATAAAAACAACAGATGAGAGATACAAGTTCGCCATCGCGTTATCTTTTCCCTGATAATTTGCGATAACCCAAACCATTGACAACTTTTTATGAACTTGATTTTGCATAACGAACGAAAAAATGAAGAGTTGGCAGCAGTTTTACCAGTCTCTCCTCAGTGCCACACATTATGTAAATCGATTCGTATATTCAGTTTGAAAATATGAAATGAGTGACTGAACCGCGGGCCAACTGGTTAGACCGCCAGAGCAATTACTGCAAGCCCACAATTGGTCGATAAAATGCAATATCCAGCAGGAATTAGTGAGCCAAGTGTACTAACAACTGCTAATCCGAGCAACTTACATCGAAAAGAAAATGACGTGATCATCAGCAAGTTGCTTGCTCGTGACGGATTATCTGAGGTAGTTGACCAGTTAAGCCATTCGATGCAGGATGCAATATGATTATCGAAAATATATGTTTATATTTCCAACAAAATGCAATCAGCATTACCCGTTTAACCCGTCTAAATTCAATGCGGAATTAAAATCTGGAGTCATCGAAAATTAATGTCTATTTAAAAATTATAACCAAAGTGGGTTCTATTAAATAAGAATGCGCCCTGGATAAAAAGGATAAACTCACTGGATGAAAAGTTATGGTAAACAAATTTCTCTTTAATAAAAGCCCAAAGTTACTGAGAAAGTGTTTACAGTGACGAGATTGTTAAACTCTCTAGCTGTCTTTAGTTTGCTTTATAAACACTGCGAATAATTGGTACGATTACGTCAAACTATTGTTTTTCTTTAAAAGCTGCAATATATCTTATTTTATGTCGGTATCATGGAAACGTTTTCCTTCCATAATCTTGATGAATTAAGCATCATTTGGCGCGACATTTCATTGAAACCTTATGAAATGAATTCTCGCACAAATCGTTTATTCTCGAGATCTATTTTGCCATTTTCTTACTCATTTTCCTCGCTTGGCACGTCGGTTATGTTTGCGTGTGCCCGTTTCGCAACATGGCTAAAAGGCGTACGTGTCTCCAACAATTTGGTCGATGTTTGAAATTTTTACTACCGTTCTTTCTCTTACTATTGTACGCTTGTTGTTCAGCTGCTATAGTACTGTCCGCTGAAAAAAGCTACTATCAAACGTACTACAATTCGTGCGTTGTTCATTTGCCTCAGGGTTGCGGATGGAGCATTCGCAACGATGGAATGTGGAGTTCAATTCATTATGTCGTAACTCTGATTACAACTATAGGTAAAATTCCGAATGTTGAACAATCCGCTGGCTACTTTCACAATATTGCTCGCTAAGTTGCTGAAGGCGGCACGAAATCTGTTTACAAACATTTGTGACGATCGCTAGCTGCTAATTATAGTTAATCATTGTGTTTACATAACTTTATTTTCAGGCTATGGTGATATCGTACCCTGTTCTCCTTGGGGACAAGCGCTGTCCATGTTAATTGCACTTATCGGAATCCCCCTCACGTTAATATGCTTGACTCGTTTGGGCATATGGTTGGAGGATAATGTAACAAAATTTTGGTTCCTCTTTCGTGATTGCTGTTGCGCCTGCTTTGCGAAGAAGCAGAAGAAAAAACAAAATTCATCGATTCGACCGAGCTCGGTCGGTTCCAACGAAAGCGAAGATGAGGAGAACGTCCCTCTGACGTTCGGAATATTCCTGACTTTAATTTGGCTATTGATATGTTCCCTTTACTTCTATTATACTCTGAACTCTTACTACAAAGACAGACAGTTCACATTCTTTACAGCTCTCTACTTTACCATGATATCGTTTTTAACCATCGGACTCGGTGATATAGCACCTCTGAATTACAGTTTAGTATTCGCCACGTTCATATTCATCACAGTCGGACTGTCGTTGGTCTCAATGTGCATAAATATCATGCAAACAAAGTTGGACACTATGTTTGAAAAAGCCATAAAGTCGATCCAGAAAGAATATCAGAAAAGCGTTGTGGAGCACAAGGAAGGCGCTCACGGTATGGCCGTGGATAAGAAAAAAGCGAAAGAAAACGTTTCAAACATACTGAAAAATGATCCGAATTCACGATGGTTGGCACCGCTTATGAGCGATGCGACGAAGGATAAGTTGGTGGGCGAATGGCAGAAGAAAGCAAAAATGGTCAGTAGATCTAGCCAAACGAGCAGAAAAACGAAAGACGCTTGTTTCAATACTGATACCGTCGAAACGAGCGACGTCGCTTGCTTTGCTAGTCAAAATGGATTGAGAAACTTTGTATTTTGAATTGCCCATTCCTAAGGGTGATTTCAGCTGTTTCATGTAATCCCGTAATAAATATCACATCAAAAGTTTTGCAATTTTTGTTAATTTTTAATGTTGAAAAACTCAAGATAGCACACAAAAAAGAAAAAAATTTTTGGTTTTAAAAACAATTAACTGATAACTTTCCAAATGACAATCACACAAGTTTAATCACTTATTAGTGCTTTCCTCCTTTGCTACTGCCATTTCCTTTGCCCTTTCCTTTCCAACTGCCTTCGTGAGTGTGAGGCTGATAAGGTTTGTT
>JAQGBA010001969.1:0-11093 GCA_034698125.1 Prionchulus punctatus | reverse complement strand
ATTAATATTGGCTTAAAACTTTTTGCGCAGGTCATCAATTTATTTCACTCGGACAGTTTTACCCCACATTGACAACTGGTCCGGATGGCTGGGCGGGAGCGTCATTTGAGGCGAGGCAATACTTTCTGAATAAATCACATTTCTCCCTTATTGCAGGACCCTCGTTTCCAGTGCAATACGTATTGCCCAAATTTCTGTATTTTGTACACATCTGGTCCACTTGTTGGGTGTTACCTTGTACGCAGTATTGTCGGTACTGGTCGCACATTGATCTGATGTTGGCAGGCTCATTGCCGTGGCAGTACTGCTCCCCTAAAGCTCTCTTTTCTTGACATTCCTTAGATATTTGATTACTAGCCGGTCCAGGGGTTCCCACAGTTTTGACGCGAGGTGTCGGCTTTGGTCTTGGTGTCGGTCTCGGGTGGTAAGGCGTGGATCTTTTTGTATGACCTTGTTGTTGTGGGCGATTGTTCCGTTCTTGGTTTTGATTCCCAGCTTGATTCTGGTTCTGGTTCTGGTTCTGGTTTTGATTCTGGTTCTGATTCTGGTTCTGTGCTCTATTTTGATTTTGCTGAGCTTTGTTCGCGCTTGGTGGGGGTCTGTTGATACAGTTTTGGGTAAAAGCTTGGCAAAAATCTCGCGTATTTGAGAAATCCCCGAGGCCACCCTTGCAGTAATAGTCGTAATTTCGTTGATAATTCTGGCAATAAGTCGCTACATAATTTGATTGAGCTGAAAATTAGCAAGCATTAATTCAAAACAAACTGGATTACCGACAGTTTTTCATATTGAATATTATGGCACTCTACAGTATGCTACCAGCCAGCTGGTTTTAAGTAATCCATCAATTGCTACGTTTTATGAATCTTAATCCGAATCCGGTTTCAATCCCAATGACTACTCCGCTTCATCACGTTCACTCAAGTCGCTTACCTTCAATGAAGCTGTTTGCAAAGTAAATAATAATACAAAAATTAATAAAAATCTTAAAAAACTTCGTCGGCACCGACATAGTTAGTGTGCCAATTTTTCGCAAAAATTCTTATTCGTCGCGAAAGTTGTCGTTATATATTTAAAACCAATTTCGGTTTAACTTGTTGTTCTTTTGTAGTCATGTCTGTTGAGCAACTTCAGAAAACAAGTTGTCAGGCACTTTCTTGGCAGTAGGCAACGCGTATGTGGTATTTTATTATTCAGTTGGCGAGGCATTTTATATTTTGTTAAAAATTTGTGGAGTGATGAATTGACGGATCACGTTTTTTTTGCACCTACATGAACATCTTTTTCAAATAGAATGCATTGCACAACATTTGTGTACGCCCCCACAACCGGTCCGACTCTGCATGCAAAGCCAATCAACTATTGTAATAGTGTTTCATCAGATTTGTAAAAAGGTTTTGTAAAGAAATTTTACAATAATTTCACTTGACAGACAACGAACCGGGCAATTTCCCGGACGACAGTGCCTACTTTAAATTTTATAGAATCGGTGGTTAAGTTTGATAAATCATTGATTTAGAGACATATCATGCGTAAAGTCAGGTTTGATTGGATTTAAAGTCAATCGGTGCACATGCTACTTACGTACATCAATTTCGTTGCAAAGCAAAAACAAAAAAATTGACTTAATTTCGTTTGACCTGAGAAAGAAATGAATTTTGAATATAAATGGCTGGCTTCAACTTTGAGCCACGTTTCCTTCAACGTGTGCCATTCTTGACTGGACTGGAAGCGGAATGTACGTTTTCAACAATTCTTATTGCCACAGCAAAAATAATACAAAATACAATTTCGTTACAAAATCTTGGTCCAAAATGAAGTGCCTCGCATTGAAGAGTTTCTTTGCTTTCATTTTGATGCTGTCGAAAATTAAAATATAGGCACGTTGTTTATGTTGCGACGTGATTTCAGTGACCAGTACATAGTACATTTGTTTAATAAAAACGAAACTGCCCAACATTTGTGAAGATCGAGAATCGAGTGGAAGGCCGAAAGTTAGAAAAATTTTCGAGTTAGATTCACAATATATACAATGGAGTGCAAGATGCTAATGGAAATTCTACTTATTCGGAACAAATGGCAGAACAAACTGATTTTAGTTGAATATATTTGCAACACACACACTACGCTTCCAACATTTGATTATTGTCTGACCTCTTTTACTTCTCTTCTCTATGCAATACAAACTAGTACCAAGATGAATAGGATTTGCACTTGTTTTCAGGAATATACCCAAGTAACATTATTCCAGTATATACCATCGAACCGGCAAATGTTAGCATTGCCATGGTCTTTAACTCTTTCGTCTGAAAATATCTTTATCATCGTTAACTACGGAGATCTGATTTGCTTATTTACTCGAGATGACTTGAGAAATGTTTGGCAGTAGGATTTTCGATCGTTTAAGTTGGTCAATATCACCGACGTTACTTTTTCAACAAAGTTATCCTATAAGTACGATCCAACTTCCGACGACGTTCAACTGTTTGTTGGTTGTCCCTTGCTTGAACGTGGTGCTGTGACAGAGGCTCGTGCAATTTATGTTTTGACTGCATTATTTTTATCCACTTCCTACGCTCCACAATCCCACGATCTTTGCTTGCATTTAATCATGATGACTCAGTTCTTCAATCATTTCGAACACTTACAGTAGCAGTCATAATCTTAGACTCACCCAAAATTAAATTAAAAATAATCGTTTTTATTCGATTTTTCAATAAGTACTGGACATAATCAAATAAATTTAGCATCATTAAATAGCAAAAACAATTCCCTCTCGACTAGTAATAGGTTGGTCCACCACCAGATTTAATAACTTCCTTCAAACGGTTGAGCATGCCGCTAACCAAATTTGAACATTCTTCACTCATAGTTTTGGACCATATTTTGAGAAGGAAATCAAAGAATTCCTCTTTGTTTTTTACCCGGAATCCATTTTGCTCACATTTGGCCTCCATCAACTGCCACAAATTTTCGATTGGATTAAGGTCGGGTGACTGGGGAGGTCACTCGAGTAGTGGAATACCCGCATCAATAAGGTGGTTTGTCACAATTTAGGCTATATGCTTTTGGATCAGTATCTTGTTGAAAAAACCACTTTTCATCTGGTTGTATCACTGATTTTTCGACTGATTCATGCAAATTTCTATCCCAGATTCCGATATAGTTATTAGCATTCATTATATAATCAACTTTTTCTAACTCGCCAACACCAGCCATAACAACGGTTTCCTGCATCATGTTTCACAGTACCAACGAGGCAATTCGGGTTGTATTCTTCCCCAACTCTTCGGCGGATGTATCTTTGTCGTTTTTAGGAAAATTTTGTTTCATCCGACCAAAGAACTCTATGGCCCAATCTTCCACAGACCAATATAAATGGTTTTTGGCAAAATGTAGCACTTTGATTTTATTCACTTCTGAAATGAATGGCTTTCGTCTGGCGATTCGACCACTCAACCCATTCTCCCAAGCGACTCCTAACAGTACTGGACGAGACTGATGGGCCGGCTGGCTGTTCCCATTCACTTTTATGTTCTGGGGTCGTATTTCTTCGATTCAGTTCTGACATTTTCACTAATTTTCGGTCCTGTTGTTTGGTCGATTTCTTGGAGGCCCAGTGCCAAGAGAATGGCCGTACGTTCTGGATTTTTTAAATTCTTAATAAGACATTAGAGACCGCATGTTGTGAGATTGTAAATTTTTTGGCAACTTCTCTTTGTGACATTTTGGCAGTCGAATTTAATACTATGATTTTAGCCGAAATTTTTGGCGTTAACAATGGGCGATTTCCCATGAAAAACGATGAAAAATGAACTGGTTATATCTTGCATCTTGTAGGAAATTTAATTAGCTACAAAACTAATAATTATTTGTTCAATTTGAACCAAAATAGCCACACAGCAGGCAGGATCGCAACCTATAGCAAAATAGTGATGAGTCTGGATCCCTTGTATAGGTGCCCATTCATATTCTCATCGAGTTTGTAAGCAATTATGTATTGTCAAATTAGTCCACCATTGAAATTGGCATCATAGTAATTTTTTAATTCGATGCTATCTATAATAGAGAAAATTTGTTCAAGGTACTCTAAATTCGACGCAAAACTTTTCAGCAGACGTGCTAATCAAAATTTCCACTCCTTTCTGTTCCAATTTACAATTTACAACACCATTGGAATTTCACATCCAGCGTATTATTGGTGGCCCATTTTTGATCATTTGAACATTGGCTTTCGAATGTGCAGTGTGTTGACATTTAGGTGTAGTTAAGCTGATAATGCCATGTTTCCATTAGGGATGTTATTGTTAGTGGTTTTTAGTTTTCGTTACAGTTATTGTTATATTAACGAAAATCTCCGGAGTTTATGTTACAATTATCGTTAATGACAGCCTAAAACAGGTAATTAGTGTGTAATTTTCAAATAACCATTTTAGAGACATGTTGATACATCAAAACAGCACACAGATATCATTTCTTTGCTTTATTGCACTTCTTTTCACTCACAACAACCACTTATTTACGCATATCATAACCTCAGACTCCAAATTTGCATCAGATAACTGAGAACGCAACGCAGATGAACATAATCCCGCCTGTGAAAAAACCCATTCCGCAGCCGCGGAAGTAGCCGGAACGCATAAGAAATCGATGGCAGCTTTATGCAAAACCGGATACGCAGATGCTTTATTCAACCAAAATTCGAGCGGTGAGCTTGATCCTTGCCCAATAGTCCAGTGACTATGTGTTTGCATGAAGACATCAATTTCTATGTCCGATTCCCGAATTTGAGACGTTGATGGGGCAGCTTGCAAAAGTTGTTCTACGCGAGACAGTAGGCGACTATACAACTGTCCAGTATCTGCCTCGTGACGCTTGAATTTCGCCTTGATCAGCCAATGATGATCCACTTTGATCGAACGCGCCATAAGTCGTTGCACCAGCGAATGATGCTGCCTATAAATAAATATGCACATTTTATTAAAGAATGGGTGACATCGCTGCAACAGGCCTTACCAAATTTTTTAAGTTCTCGACAGCCTTTGTCTTCAACAGCAAATACTGGCAAGTCCAAGGCTTTCGAAAATTTCGAATCCAAAAGCGTCGCGGTGGCGTAAATTGGCTCGAAGTGTGGGTTCGCAGCATCCAAAATGTACCCAAATCGGTTGCGTATATCTTTCTTCAGATTTTGCGCAACAGTTGCCAATCTGGTTTTCCGCCATATTTCCTGCAAAAAGAAATAATCTGATAAGTCATAAAAGTATATCTTTTTAGTGGTAAAATTATGCCTATCAAATGAATATCGCAGTTATTCCTGTACTAATTTGTCTACAGAGTAACAATGAAAAGTACCAAGAAAATCTCTTTACTCCAATCCATGGCCTTTAGAGTGATTAACACTGTCGTTATTCTACTCGGCAATCCATCATATGAACGACCAGCCATTTATCACTTGTCTGGCTCGTTTCATCATCTGCACCTCAGTAAACTGTATTCTTAATGTTTTTATTTCATTGCTATTGAAAGTATACTGTAGGCTTGCTTTGATATTTCACGTGCGTCACAGAGTAATAAAAATAAAATAAACAAAAAAAACAATCATAAAAGAATAATTCAAAAACACTCACCAAATACTCACCAAAGACCTTTTCCATTTTCGTCTTTCAGTTCCCATCTCTCAGTGTGTTTAATCTTTTTATATAAAGCTGAAAAGGCCTTCACTTCTGTTTCAGACAAACTTCGTTCCACTCTTAATTTGACAGTTTTTAAATTGACCATTCTTGATATTGATTCAGCAAGCAATGTTAAATCGGGTGGATTACTTAAATCCAGCTCAAGAATTTTCATTGAAACAGACAAGTGCTCATTATGTCGCAAAGCTGATATCAAATCATTTTGATGATATTCACCAGTATCAAGAGGATTAGCACGTATTCTGATGAGGAATGATTCCAATTTTGAACTATGCCTCAATGCAAATGATAAAAAAGGCATGATTGTAAAATCCAATACTACAATAACTCTGAGTTCTTCTAAATCCAAGGTCATGTATTCTGCTTCTTGTACCACTTCTTCAAATTTGCACCGATACAAAGATAAAGATTTCATTCTGTACTCCTTAAAATATTCATCTGGACTAATAGTAAATGAACAGTACTCAAGTTCAACTTTCGCAATTTTTGTTATATTTCCAAATGATTTTCCCGCCTCAAAGTGAGCACCACGAAGCGTAAATTTATCTGTATTAACAATTTCAAGTTTATCCATAATTGTATTGTGATCAGCGAAAAAGGAAACTGGCACATTAATTTTCTGCGAATGAAGTTCAAGCGTACCGGTCCAGTACTTATCCAGTACTGCTCTTTGATCAACGACATAGTGAGGTAGCAAGCTAATTATCCCTGAATCAAATTTCCGTTTCGGCAAAGTTTCATATTCATTCAATCGTGGCGGAAGATAATGGAATTCTTGCCATAAATGCAATTTATATTTCGGGTTGAAATGGCTGAGGAGGCATGAAAACAAATCTGAATAATCTAAGACTCCACCATATGGCTTAGAAAAATGAACCTCAGAACCAGAAATGTATTTCACGGCTAACTGACTTGTTTCACACCAGAAGAAAGCTGCACAATATTCGGCTATGGTTTGGTGTACATATATGAAATCTGTCCTTGTACTATTTTTATAAAGAAGACCAGCACCAATGGCGGTAGATAAAAGATCATCGGAAATATCTGGAAATTTGACACCTGGTGATAAGAGACGAAAAATAGCTGGACGTTCTTTCGATAGTGTGATAAATGAAAATTTATTTTGAGCAGCTTGACCTAATTTTGAAATCAACTTCATTTCGATACTTGGCGTAAAACTTGGGTTGTTGGCCCTGTAACGATTGCAAGTAAACCGAATGAATCTTTCGATAGCCATGCAAATGTGGAAACGACCAATGGAAGCACTGGAAATATCATGTGTTATGCAAAATAGAGTGTTAAACAGAGGCACCTTCAAAAGATCCATCACATCACTTCCAAATGAATCTGGTTTAATAGAAAATTTCATCAGTTGCTCATCAGCTCCATGCGTTGTAAATCCCTTCAACTCGATGATAAGTTTATCGCCAAAACTTTTCTTAATAGTTTCAAATTGTTCGCCCGGTCGTGTCGTCACAATAATGTTAGCCAGCTTTTTCGTTCCACAGCCGTAAATCAAATCGTTAATCTCTTCACAAACTTCTTGTCGCAGTTCATCGAGTCCGTCAAATATAAAAAGGCACTTTCTGAGAAACTCTGCATCATTTAACCATCCTGCAACGATCTCCGCATCTTTCGTGCTGAGACATATTTTTGTTAATAAACTTTGCAGAGATTGGGTTTCGGTTTGAACTTCAATCAGACGAATCAAGAATAGGAAAGAAAATTTGTTGGTCCAATTTTCCTCTCCTTTTACCCATTGTCGAGTCAATTCATGGACAAATGTTGATTTTCCATACCCACCATCTGCAGATATAATGAAGCGATTAAAGACTGATGAAAAAATATCTTCAAAGTTTTTTATTCCAATTTTTAACTGGCCGTGCGAATCCTTTATTACAATGCGATGGTTGTAAAAAGTTTCCATGTTTAAATCGAGTCGAACGTCGAACTGGCCCCAATAATTCTTAATCATTTCCAAATCGTGTTTATAATATTTCTTTAAGTTCCCCCTGATGCTTTCAATTTCGTCTTCTGCAAATATGTGAATATCAATTAGTCGAAGGCCTGAGGCTCATTTCAGATGACGTTCTGTTGGAAATCTAAGCCCATTGAACTCTGTATGAAGTTGGAAACAAGACATCCTCAACCCTCACTATAGTCATGAACAAGAACAGCATCAACCTATTTACATTTCGATATGAGAAACTTACTGTAAATCGAATCATGAAATTCTCCACACCAGATCATGTCATCTAATTTGCACTTTTTCAGAACTGTCCGAATCACTTCGAGCAAATTGGTCTGTTTTTGAATGACGCAAACTTGTTGAAGAGTCACAATTGCGTCATCGGTTTTTTGTTTTAAGACATAAAATAATTTCTAAAAAAAGCCAGGTCATAAATTTAAGTATAGTATTTGAAATAAATCGCACTTGTGCTCAGATACTTGGCTCAGCATTGAAGTATGCAACCGTGGGAGAGGAGGATGGCTGCCTAATGTAAGTATTTACAGTGTTTAGAAAATGAGGACAGTTAGGATAGAGGGCAATCGTCGCAACTTCTACGACTCATGTCAAGCACGTCAATTTTTCATGTCAATTTTTGTACGTAGCTAGCTACATACAAAAATCGAGCTAACTACGGCAGACCATTTCATGCCACATTAATGTTGAAATGAGACACTAGTTATTCAGCAATGGGTGACGCAAAAAGAAACACGTGATGTCAATTGTCGACATTCCTTAACGCAACAGTGAACGCTCGAAGTAAGAACAAACTAGAAAGTTGCCTTGGTAAAACATGTTGCTTACCACAGCCTTTTTTGTAGCAGTTATCTCGGCCTTAATCAAATCTTCTTCATCCTCCCCGAAAATATTTCGTCTTCTCAGCGCTGGATATAGCGAATCTGCGTCTATATTGAAATTGGCAGTCCTTTTCGAAATTTCGTCGACTACTGCTTGAAGTTCCAGCCTCATTCTTCCCTATAAGCAATTAAGCTGTTTGAAGACAATTTTGCTAAAAACCAAGCAGCGTTTGAAATAAATTTAATTACAATAAAGTTTTAAATAATAAATGCACAAAAAGCAATTCAGTTTGTAGTTAACTTGAACTTTGCTTTACATTTCATGACACTGACATTGCTGCAGCGCAAGTTTTCATCAGGAGACGCTATTTATCTAAGATAAGAAAAAAATTGCTAACTAGTGCACGTTTGAAATAAGCTTCAGTAGATTCCAGTCAGTGGAAAATCTTTTTCATTGTTTTATCAAACTTCAAAATGTAAGGCACACAAACTTTCGGAAACAATTTCGCCCTCATATGCACATAGTATGTTCACTATAACCAGATGCATTTCAAAAAGATTCTTCAAATGAGAAATGAAATTTTCTCAAACGTCAATTTTAACAACATCTCTCAAACCTGAATCTGAATATGCATCTGTTCTAAAACTGACTCCTTTCTATTGAACACCAAAACCCAATCAAATGTTTTTGCTGACATTCGCTCCATAATTCGAAAATTCTGCAGCCATATTTACTACTGCTGCAGGCGTAATTGGTAAATAAATTTGCACGGACAATAACCTAATGTTTGACTTTTGTAGTTTGAAAAAATTCTTCTGGAATTTTTGATTTTTTCGTGTCACTTCTTAGTCCAATAATTTTCATTCCATATGTACAACAAGCAAGGTCTAACTGTACTTTTTATATATTCCTGATCTTCGCTCGTCTTGATACATTGAAGCACTCCAAATTTCCCATTGACTGTTGAACGCAAATTGAGCCGCTGGCACTTTAAGAGACACATGCAAATCAAACTTTGACCCCCGTGGAACGACTTTGTTATTTAAGCTAATAATCGGCACATCAATGCATTGTGATTGCTTCTGTCCAAATTCTATCAGAATCGTTTTGTTCATCAGGATTTATTTTGAAACATGTTGATTTGAGTTGCCTCACTAAGCAGGTAGTTGATTTTTTCCTTCATATCGCCAGGCTTCTTGCTGTATAGCACAATATCATCAACTTATTACATATGTCATAAATTCAGATTATCGTTGAAATTTGGATTTGCTGATTGCCCAATGTCGCAATTTCGTAAGGCTGAGTCGAGCGTTCGAATTCGAGTCTTAGTTGAATAGATTTGGCGATATGTGCATCCTTGCTAGATTTCGCATTTTATTTCAAAATGTTTCTGACAATTTTCCATTCATTATGACTTGCCTAGACGAATTTTTATCAATGACGAAGCATGGTTGATCGCATTCTCTTCTTTCTAGTTCTTCAATTAGTTTTTTTCCTCGAAAAAAAGTCGAAAGGTTTTGACTTTATCGGCAATGAACAATATTTTGCTTTCCTGATATTTTGACACGAACTGTATGATCGTAAATTTGTTCTTGATGTTTCTGGTCTGGTTATTGAGCTTCCGGTTGTTGTACCATTGATTTCTCTTTTGTAGTACCTTCCGCTTGTTGTACCTTCTGGATTGTCTCACATCGTACCTTCTAGATCTCTGGTTATCTTGCATCAAAGTTATTGGTGTATTCTCAGATCCTATCATTGACCCCGCACTTGTCTTCGACTCGACGCATTCCCGTTTCTTGCTTTCACCATTCGGGATAAAGAAAAAAAGGAAGAAGTTTATCGTCAGCTTCCATGAATTATAGCACTTGAGCGACCATCATACATGACTTCAAGTTTCCTCCCGAGCTTGGAACCGAACCACTTGCCACTTGACTATGGTCAAGTCAAGCTGAGATCTTCGCCCATTTAGTAAAATGTCCATCCTTCCGTTCATGGCTGGATATTCTGTTGGTGTAAATAGTTTCAGTTTTCATTCTCAAGCATGACGACACAGGGAGAAAGAAAAAAAGGCTTTGTTCGATTTAGTGTACAAATTTCACTTGCTTGAACATCAATTGGATATCTTGTTCAAATGGCTGTCGATCGGCCACAATCAGATATCCAACAATCACAAGATCAATCAATCAGTCTATGAAGTTTAATTGCGAACATTTATTGGTTCTTTATCTGAAACTGCGGCGGTTTTTAAAACAATTCGCCGAAATTGATTTCGCTGTAATTTGCTAAAACCGATTATGCATTCGAATCTAAGAATTTCTCCATATCAACAATTTCATAATCAATTTAATCAGCCAAAAATCGAAATCAAACAGCATTTTCGAATTTTGATATCGATTTATTCAGCCAATTTGCAAACCAATTTCACCATGTATTTTTTCAGCATTGCATTTTGCCTACCAATTCTTTCTAATTCCTATTTCTTTCCACAATAAATGGCGGTGTGACCGCGAAAAGAACAAAAATTTTGGTCCTATGGACTCCCACAGCCTGTATCTAGGTGGCTGGTATCTTACACTATTCCTCGGACTCTTACC
>JAQGBA010001968.1:0-11097 GCA_034698125.1 Prionchulus punctatus | reverse complement strand
GTAAATGAATGATGAAATGTGTTTTGGAAAAGAGAGATTGTTTATAGAAATGAGAAATTGGTTTAAGAAATGTAAATGTAAGTATGAGTGGGAAATGACTATCGTTACACTTTCCGCTTCTTAGAAAAAATTAACGTCCTCGTTAATTAATAAAATAAAAAAAATTACAAGACAACATAACACATAAAATATAAAAATAATGAAAAGTAAAAGAGTCCGCAACTTTCCTCTTCTTAGAAAAAATTATTGTCCTCAATAATTAATAACAAGTAAGAAAGAAAAACAAACGGAAATTGAAAATTTCAGGGCATGAAAGAAACTAAATAAACAAATTGTACGGTAAAATATTCGGATGAAAAAATTATGAACGAAACGATAATTTAAAACGCGCATGTAAACAAAATAAGCTGCGAAAAATTCATGATTCAATACTGACAACTTTTAGAACAAAAAATGTCTGAATGAAATTTGAAAAGGAATTTTGAAAGAAATTTTTTAAATGACTGGAAAAGTTAAAGTTATTACGGGAATGAAATATAAAAATGTGAAGGAATCATGGAAAAGTAAGAAATCGAAACTGATTGGTCAGAATAAGGCAAAGCAAACTAACTTCATAACAAATAACTGACTCAATTAACAGAGGCGAATTGAAAAAGATAAACAAAATTAAAATTAAAAAGTTTGACTTTACACGATAATTTTTTCTTTGAGCTTTCTTTTACACATACAGCTTCCTTTGATTTGGTAATGGAGAGTCGACCATTGATATGCGCTACAGTAGTTTCCCGTACGAAACGAACTCACGAAACTTGTCGTGATCTCTCATTTGGATTTCTAAGTTCCTATTTGCTACGATCAATTTCGAACTGAGCACAAAACGTTCATGTTGTGCAGTTGCCAACGCATTCTGCCTATCGACTGATTTTTACGCGATGGCTGGCGTTTCTCCAGCCTTTTTTTTGTTGTGGCTAGTAGCATTTGAGCATCGTAAAACGTTGTTTAGCGAACGTTTTGTTTCCAAACGACATGAACTTTGTTTTGGCGGCAACTTTCCTCGACCGCTGAGTGTAGAATTGCATGACCAAATACTCAGTTGTTTCCCGAAAAGCATTTTATTGTCAGCGAAATGTCAGATTCAGCGCTGACATTTGTTTTTGATACAATTTCTCGTCCCTTCGGTTCGAATCGTAGCCCAGCTTCGACTAGACTCCAACCGCTTTCGACGATTGAGAAATGATTCGGATTTTGCGCCCGAATCCGAATGGGTTTACTCGGTTTATTTGTTGATGATTGGATTTACCGAGCGAAGTTTGATTTGGCTGACGTTTTCACATCAGGTTTGCAGTTTTCACTGCTTCGCAAGTTGACTGATGCGTTTCGCACCAGCAATCGTTGTTGGCGAATTCGACGATCGAATGATTATGGTCGCGTTTTTTGTTCCTTTTGAAATTTGTGAACGTTTGGCTTTTCCCGAACGTTTTCGAAAAATTCTCTCCCGGCGACTGTCGATTAGGAACGAAAATGGCAGACAGTTTCCATTTAACGCCTGGTCACACTGTCAAATTCCGTTTTCCTGAGTGTTTGAGGGGACGGAACGTTTTTCGTTGATTGCGCAATTGATTAATTGATTGACGACTTTCCTCGCCTGTATAATTTATTTGCCGGACTTTACTTTAAATTGGCGTCGAGTGGACCTTCCCGTTTTCGTTGCGCCCTCGATCGCAAATCGGGGTATTTTTTGTAGCTAGCTAGTTGATTTATCGAAATGTCGTCGTCTTGTCTCACTCGGCCCTTGCGTCGGGGTTGATCTGCATTATAATTTTTCCCACCAACGCGCATTGTCGTGGACTTTATCTGTCGGTTGGATCTTGAGCATTGCCTCGAGCTAAAAGCGCTTTCGATTCACGGTTTCTTTCCCCGTGCCTTTATTTTATAGTGGGAGCGGTTGCCACGCGGAAAAACAAATATTTTGCTAGCCATCGCCTCGAGCGGATCAAAATAATATGCGCATTATTTTGAAAAGTTTTATTATTTTTTTTCGACCATCTGTGTATGGTCGAAACTTTGGCTAGCCCGATTCACGTCTCCCGTCGAAATTTATAATGAAATTAACTCGGAAACCAGTCGAATCGGTTGACCAGAATCCTGAGTCCCGGAAACACCTCCAGGCTGGCATCGTGCCAGGAAGTGAGCCTCCTCGATCGCGATTTCGAGAAGCCTCCGGTAGTTGGCGGTCGTGATGGTATACTGTACGGCGATGCCCGTACGTACAATGACAGCATGCGAACGATGATTGCAGGGCTATTTCGAACTAATCCTGCATCATTCGAGTTTAGATTGATGGTGTCCGACTACGACAATGATTTCTCACTGTCCACTTTCCTTTTTCGCGTTCGTTTTTTCCTGGACCGATGGTTATTTGATCGCGAAATGTTCAGTGTCTAGGTAGGTCAGATTTTTTCAGCGATTGGTGCTTGATCGTCACTAAGAACGTGTCACCAAAACAAATCTAATCGGGTTATAGCAATTCAGTTTGAATGAAACCGAATCAGTTGTCGAATGCGACCTCAATAACCGTTTCACTAGTTTTTGAACAATGTCTAGCGAACATTGGCGATGATTGCGTCTTGTTTCAAACACAGATGTCGATCCGAAGATTGCAGCGGCGTTCGGATGATCGAAATCCGAGTCCTGTTCCAGTCTCGCCATATTGTGACGGTGGTGTCCGTCACTGTGTGTCGGATGGTGGTGTACTGTATGTTGGCATGCGATATTTTATTGTACACGATTGAGCCAATCCAACACGAACGAACCGACCAACGAGTGCCTCCAACCGTGCACTGGCTAATCGACGCTAAGGCTTGGGTTATAAGCAGAAAGTGCGAGGAGAGCGTGGAATTTGTTGTAATAGTTTTAGGAATTGGGAAGAGATTGAAAGATTGTAAAAGGTGTATGGAAAGGTGCGTATAAAAAGCATGAATAAGAGAATGATTGTAAATGAATGATGAAATGTGTTTTGGAAAAGAGAGATTGTTTATAGAAATGAGAAATTGGTTTGAGAAATGTAAATATAAGTATGAGTGGGAATTGACTATCGTCACACTTTCAGACACAACTGCAGTTTGAATTTCTGACAACTAGTCACTCGTGGACCCTGTATACCTGATGCACAACATCATTATTGCAACGATTGCAATAAGTCCTTCCAAAATGTGGAATACTTCGACCGTCACAAGGCGAGATACCAAGTCAATGGTGCCCGTCTCAACAAATGCCAAAGAATAGAAATCTCAATTTGTCAGAAGTTAAGGCGATGCAGAAACTGCGGCGTGTTTGTTCAACAGTCTCGTCGAAAGAAGAATAAGCACAAGTGTGGCTTCTTCGACAGCCGAGTTTGCCAAGAATATGTGTTAGCAGTCGGTCATCGATGCTACATGAGACCTTATAAGAAAAATCACGAACTGAACCTGCGAGACATGGATGATGAGCAGTTGATCGACGAAGCCACAAGAATATTGGGCCAATTGGCCAACGCATTGCTTGATGAAGAGTTGATCAACTACAGTGACCGCGATGCCGCCAATGACGAAAAGAAAGAAAAGTCCTTCTGCTACATCTTTTTCAACTTTGAATCTACGCAGGAGAAAGTAATCGATGAGAATCCATATGGGACAGGGGTGGAACATGAAACCAACTGCTGCATGGCTCACGTTGTGTGCAAAGAGTAAGCAAATGTTGCAAATTTTTAATAACCATCTATGATCTCTCAATGTTTTTTCAGTAGCTTGGACAATTAGGTACTGGGCAAGTGTGCATATTGCAATGAAAGTCGGAAAGTGTTTCTCAGTGATACTTGCTTGTTCGACTTTTGCAAATGGCTGTTTTCATTCAGCGGTGACCAAAACACAAAAACGACAGCCGTGGCTCATAATATGAAAGTGCACTTGTGCAACTGACGAGGAAGAATGGTTCTACTCACAAGGGAACGGCAAACATCAGCTGAGTCGTTGCGAACTCAAACTAGGGGATTTTGTAGAGGGGGCGAAGGGTAAAAGATGCTGTAAATCTGAAGTGCCAACTCTCGGCCAGTGGCGCTGTACAGTAGACTTGGTTGTCCAGAGTCTATAATTTGTCAATAACTATAGTTGTCCAGTGACTATAATTATAGCCACGTGAGAGTACCGGCAGTATGTCCATGCGCCACAGGAATAAATTAGTTTCGTCGAGTTGTAAATTACAAAAATGCTGGCTATCGCAAAGGCGAAGCTCATGAAGCTCATGAAAACAAGCAACAAATTAGTTTTCTAATCGCTGTAGACAGTTCCAAATTTTTGTAACTTTTGGGTCTTACTTTTTGTATTCGTCTACTAATAGCGCCCGTCATTGCTAATGAAAAACCAACAAGGTTGTTAGTTGGCTAGTACAAAGAAAATGCAAGCGCAAACTAGATAAAAGTTTCGAAAACAAATAACTTGTCAACCAGTCATTGGAGTCATTGGATCAGTCATTGAAGAACTGATGGCACTAGTCAAAAATTCATTCCTGATAAGTGCACATTGCGACAAGTTATTTGTTTTTGAAACTTTTATCTGTGCTCTGTCTTTTCTTAGCCAACTTGGTCCCTTTCCAAGACAGTTGATTTTTACAACTAAAAAACAACTATAGTCGCTGTATATTACAAAAATTTACAAAAATAGTGAAGAAATCAACTATAGATAGTGTTGAGTCATCAACTATAGACAGTGATGAGTGATCAACTATAGACAGCTTTGAGTTATTTACTATAGACAGTGATTAATCATCAACTAACTTAAACTATATATCAACTATTGTGCAAAGGTTAGTGAACTATAGACATTAATTTTTGCTTGTCTAGCGATCAAACTCTCATCGATTTGCTCAATGAACCGAACAAAGAGTGCGGAAATCATCAACTGTTGCACGAATATTTCAAAGAACATGATGTATTTTTGAAAAACGCAGCCGATCACGCAAAGAAACATGGTGAGCCCCGTCCGAAAGGATCCATATGCTAAGAAATGATCAAAGTTTCCATTGTCATCGGCAGTTAATACCTACGCATTAGTGAGTTGCATAGTTACAGTATACCGAAAGTTATCTATATAATAAAAGTCTTGAGGAATCCTATGCTTATAGCACAGGGAAAAATGTACGCCCCCCCCAACCGCGGCTGGGAGTCGATCGACTCGAAACAACGCGACGAGTTAGTCCTCAAATACAAACTTTTCACACCGATCGATATTGGTGGCGATACGATCGATTTTTGATTGGCGAAATTTTCACACAAAAACAGTGCTGTAAAATTTGCGAAACAAAAAACGCTCCCCGGGAAAATCCCGTTTTCGAGCAAATCACGAGCTGGATCTCCATGAATACTAGACATAGAAACGATTGACTCGAAATAAGGCTTCAAGTAAGTCTGCAGATTTCGCATCTTTTTCAGATCCTTTAAAATTGTTACTACTTCTAATGTACATTCTATTGATTGCTTTAGCTGAATGTTTTTACTATTAGGTAAAGTATCTACTTGAACAAAATTTATTTCTCATTAATTAGTTTTTCTATTAAGAATTTTGCTGTTTCTTCTCTTGCTATTGATCTTAATTTATTTTTTTCTTCTATTAGCGTGTTACAGGGTAGTAAAATTATTTAATATATACTTGACCAGCCTCGACAAAAATATTTATTTGTTGATAGTTCAACAGTTGATTGTGTCTTAATATCTTATTAGTAATTAATGATATTAGTAATTCCATGCTAACTGCTTTGTTGTAAGAAAAATTTTTTTATATCTTGTAATAATTCTGAACGAAGTAATCCAAGGATTTCTTCATTCATCAGCTAATAATATTTCTATCGCTTTATTAATATTTACTAAAGCTTTATCTAGCTTTCCTTGCCCTATATTGCTTTTAGCAAAATATGTACAAATACGGGCAAATATTTCATGTTCTTCAGACTTGACCGAATTATTTATATTATATTATTGTTTAACTTGAGCATAGGCTGCCTGGTATTTTACCAAGAAAATTTAGTATTTCCGCTTTTAACATATAATAGTTTGTTAGAGATAGAATAATCAATAAACTTATGGATATTTTTTGTATAATTTTAAAGCTCTCTATTTTTAAGTTGAGTAAAGAGATTTCCGTCTCTTATTGTTTTAACTACTTTTTCATCATCCATTAAGTATTTATATTCTTCTCCTTTTTGACTTTTTGAATGAACGCTTTGTTTCTCAATTGAATGGCTGCCTTCCGGTAGATGGTCACCTTCTTGTTCTTGTTCTGGTTCTTGTTGAGGAAGACCCTACAATGTGAAAATTATTGAAATGATAGATAGATGCACGGAACATTCAACGTGCAAATAAGCCAACAGGTGCTGCGGCATTAACAGTTGCAACAATATCTTTATCGACGAACCTCAATTATCCTACAGTTACATCACATGGCTAATGAGCGGGTAATGTCCGATGTAAACACATGAAAGTTCACTGTGCACATAATGAATATAATTTATCAGACAACATGGTTTGCGAGTAAAGACTAGTGCTTAGACTTAGATTATTATATTACTCCTTGAATAAACAAACTTTTATCAATGTAAATATCAGTGTTGATTAACAGGATATAAAAATCATCAGATTAATTTTGTTAAACTATTTCCTACTTCTGTATCCCGGGCTATTTTTTCTTTAAATAACTAGTTTAGTTTTGATGCGATTTTTATTTCCGTTTTGCAACTATTGCAGAAAATGTTTTGATTTTTTCGCTTCGATTTGCTTGCAGACAAAGCGCTGGCTAATTGAAATGGTCCTCGGCAGCACTTTATGACAGTAATACATAGACTTGGCAAAAAGCAAATTTTGAATTATATTTTCAAAATTGTACTCAAAACAAAATTCGTGCTGTCGATTTTTGCTGGACAATTCCGATTTGCGCCTGTAAGTAGCCATTTTACGAACCAGTTTATGATTCAAGATTTTATGCAGTCCATTTCAGCTAAGAAATCTCGACCAAGATTTGCATCCAAGTTTGCTGCCGTTCGATACCTTACTTTTGTACAATGGAAGGAAATAAATCCGTAAGTAAGACATGTGCCTAACAGGAACTTCTTCACTGTATATTTTCACTAATCACTTGTATGATTTTCTTTTTTCAGTGTTAAATTTCTTGCATGTTCGCTTGTAAAGACAGTGACATTTCGGGTTTAATTAAATGTATTCATGCATTACGCCATCACTCTCTTGAATTATTTCTGGATTTTCTTTTACTATTTTTTGATAAACTTTAGATAATAACTTTGGACCATGTCCTTGAGCGATCCCTTCTCACACAGCTAAGCAAGCGTCTGTTGCAACTTTTGTTATTGCCCAAACTGTAGATTCTGCCAATACATCTATACACGATTCCTGTCAAAAAGTAGTGGGGAATTTTGATATTTGAACGACATTTTTAGACTTAGTATACTGCTGATTGTATTTACAAAAAAAATCTCATTTATACTGTACACCGCTTCAGGTGTGATGGTGTGATGATAGTGTTCTGAATAAAATTAAACTAAAATTTAAAAATTTTACTTACTACTCTGAAATCATCAGTTTCCATTCACTTTTTTGACCACTCAAACGCATCAAGTTGCTAAGAACATTGTTTAATTCCCGACGTTTCACGCCAGGATCATCATCAGGTACATATTCAGGTGTTATTGGATCTGTTTCGGTTCGATGACCATGCCCCACAGGCGTTGCTAACGTTGTCGTAATATATCGAATGGCTTCTGTGGCTTCTGCTTTCGCTGTTCTCATTTGTTGCCCACTTGCGTCGACTTCTGGCGGTTAAATGCAGCTTTCAAGATCGTTTTGCGCACGTAAAAGAAACTGTTTTTGTTTGTTTGTACTCATTTGAAAATCACCAAGAAACTTTTGTGAGCAACGAGGACACATAGGTTTTCCAATAGGAATCTTTCTTCAAATTTTTTCTTCTAATTCATATGACATTTGAAAATTAGCTAGCCGATTGGCTGCCGAGCAATGCCCTTCTTTTAACATACAATTTCTATATTTGCCTTTAGTTTTGGGCCCAGTCAACTTAGCATTCCATCCAACACCCAACCGATATTTATGTTCTGGGCAAAGGCTCGTATTTGGTCTGACATCAATAGCTGGATACTCACTTTGTATCCTATTAAAAATTAAATCTCTTTCGCTAAATTGAGGTGGTAGTTTTCAAAGAATCGTCTGAGAGAATGCTGGTCAGATCTTCATAAAGGACCCATTTTTTATCCCCAGTTACAATTTGGTTTAAAAAAGGATCATGAACGAGTCGTGCGAGCAAAGAGGTGCAGATGGTTATACAGTCGGCACTCTCTAATCCCAACCATTTGTACCTACCCATTTTGTGTTCGGATGAGGAATAGTTCAGAGAAGAGAATAGACAATGCAAAATGTTCATAACAATGCTCAGTGAGTTGTTCAATCGTTTTTAATCATTTTTCAGACAACATGACAAGTTTTCAGGATAAAACATTTCAATTAGCTTTAAAATAATCAGTGACTGTATCGATAGTTTGTTTCGACTTCTGCAAAGAGCACTTTTCAAATTCATTGCTCAGAGTGTTTAAAAGCAAAAAAAGCTTTATCAGAAAAACTTTCGCAATTCTCCTCCATGTACGTTTTTATATGAGTAAAACTTTTCGAACGTCTGAGGTTGTAACAGGAATTGCTTCTACCTCCGCAAGATCAACATCATCGTCTTCTTGCTCTTCATTGCAAGTAACCATGCTAACAATTTCATCCTCAGTTAAACAGTCACCCGTCGGTAAATCTAAATCAAATGAAGCAAATTCTTCAAAAGTTAGCAACTGTTCAACTTGCAATCGCTGCATTGGCTCGTTTAGTTCATCGAAATCGGAAGTGCCGTCATCTCCCTCGTCTTCACAATAAGTCGGCAAAATTTTTGTATGATTCCAACAATTTTTGATCATTTTTTGATCGACTAAATTTCGAGTGAGTTTCGTTTTAAAAGAGCAGATTTTAAGTCTATGGTTTCCATTCTGCCATTTTCATCAATTTGCTGAAGCCATTCAGTAACTTGTAGTTTTCTGTAGTTTTTCTTAAAGCATGCAATAATGCCGGCGTCCAAATGCTGCAAACAGGATGTCGTGTTCGGTGGAAATTTTACAATTAAAATGTTGCTTAATTCTAAACAGTTACGCGAAGAATGATTGTCGAGAAGCAAAAGGATTTTTTTTTCTGTTTGACAACTTCCTTCTTCGGTTGAGGCATTCCGCCCAAACACAGTCTCAGTCGCTAGTGGATTGAAAAATTTATCTCGGTTTGATTTCACTGTAACATGTGCGATGGGTCAGTGGTATTCTAAGTATGGACACTTTTTACAATCACAATATTGTAATTTCCAACGAAAAGGATAAACGAATTGAAATGAAATTGGAAAGTTTCGATGATATTTTTCATGCGGCTACAAACGAATTATCATTATCGCTGATGCTGGTTACGGCAAATCAACATTTGTACATGAGATGGCTTGATGCTGGGTCAAGGGAGCTGATTGGACGAAAAAGTTTACTTTTCTGTTTCTATTTTGTCTTGGTGAAGTTGATGAATGTCATTCAATATCATTGAAAAATTTACTGGCAAAATGTTTTATCCCCAAAGATTTATCTGTGATCATGCAATGGTTAGATGGAAGAGAGAATTTGGAAAAATCAATCTTTATATTCGATGGATTGGATGAACTGTGCTATGATTTACTGAGAAAGGTGTGCATGAACAACTTGCAAAATTTGCTGCAAATAAAGTAAAAATTGACAAAGGTTTACTAAGCCTTTTAAGTGAGCCATTTTTCAATACCATTTTTGAAATAACTCAACATGAAAGCCAGTGTCACATTATCAGCTTTGGATAATCAGATGGCACGTTGAACACGCGCCCCTTTCCTTGAGTTATGGATAAATTTTACATTCTACAAGTGGTACAATATTTATTATAATCTACATTGCAGCTGACTGTCTCTGTTGGACGCGTGTGGCCAATGGCCAGTAGTCACTGATCACTATTGGATCATTTGAGAGAGGATCGGTTTCTAGACTCTTACTTTTCGAGCCTCTTACCTGCATCCAAAAGACTTCCAAAAGACTCCAAAAGCTTCGGAATTCTGGAATGTTCATTTCCTAACTTGCAATAAATTTGATTTATTTAAATATTTAAATATTAAATATTTTATTTAAAAGATTCCTCTTCCCCAAGTATTAAGATCCAGTGCATCATTATCTGTTCCAGTCTTGTTCTTGTAGCATTCCTACATCAACAATTTCTTACATCAGAATGAAATGATGAAACGATCAAAAATACGAAATGGATTTGCCCGAAGATTGCGTTTCAAATGATACAAAGAATACTGGTAAGCTAGCTCATCCCTCTGATTCTCCATCCCGTAACCCAAAAAAATGCAAATGGTTAGTAGTGAAGAGTACGACGAAAACTGTCGAAGTTCATAGACAGTGTAAATTTAATTTAATTTTATTTTCTTCTACAAAAAATTAATTTAACATGTCTGACAGGAAACTTTGTGCCACATTAAATGTAGGTGGTTTTCTCAACAGAACAACAATGATTATTGATGTGTTCGAAAAGTCAAGAATATGGATATGGTAGCTTTTCAAGAATGTCACTTTGTTAATCCTACTGATTCTACTTACTTTGATTCCGTTTTCAGTCATGGTTTCCATATTTTTAAATCAAATTCGGATGAGCAATATGCGGGGATCGTTACCACGGTTAACAGAAATTCATTATTCACCGACTTAAAATGTTTATCGTATGAATACGTTATTGCTAGAAACAGATGATGTGCTAAGAAAAATGATTCAAGGTATGATTGCAACTTTTTACATTCATCAAAACAGCGCTAGAAGTCAAAATTGCATCGAAGATTGGGATGATTTCAAATGGGAAGTTGCAATGTATTGGAAATATTTCAGCAAACAAATCGCAAAACAAAAAAGACAATGCAGAAGACAAATTGAAAACAATATTGAAAACGCCAAGCTTAAACT